>CAUYLG010018138.1:0-52864 GCA_963573385.1 Cacajao melanocephalus
CTGGACATATTGAGAGTGGAGAGAACAGTAGTAAATTAGGGTACAACTAGAAGAGCAAGGTGAAAATATGGAAACTATGATTTCTTTTTTTTTTTTTTTGAGACAGAGTCTTGCTCTGTCACCCAGGCTGGAGTGCAGTGGTGCCATCTCAGCTCACTACAACCTCTGCTTGCCGTGTTCCAACGATTCTCCTGCCTCATTCTCCCGAGTACCTGGGATTACAGGCACCCACCACAGTGTCCGGCTAATTTTTGTATTTTTGGTAGAAATAGGGTTTCACCATATTGACCAGGCAGCTCTCGAACTCCTGACCTTGTGATCCACCCAGCTTAGCCTCCCAAAGTGCTGGTCCACCATTACAAGTGTGAGCCACTGTGCCCAGCCAGAAACTATGATTTCTGAGGAAGAGGAAAAGAAGACAGAATGTTTAATCTGCAAAATGGAAGACACAGAATGGTAACGATGCATTCTCCACTAGCAATTTAACCATGTGTGCAGGATGCCAGCCAGCAAGCATATCAAAGACCAAAAAGAAACTAAGGAAGGTTTCTTTAATTTGCTTTATTTTTATTTATTTAAAAAAAAACAGTCTACCATTTGAAATTTAGAAAGAAAATATCAAATTTTTCTTTATGAGGAAATTCACAACCTTAGTTTTGTTCTCCTATTTTACAACTTGGTATTTTAAAAATTTGAATTACATGTTGCCTGCAAGGCTGGGAGCATCATCATTTTTTAAATGCTTAGGTTTTAAAAGTCTTAAGATCGTACAAGGTATAGAATTTTTCACTTGTCCAGAAATGGAACAGAAAACGCAATACTGTGATGCAGTTGGTTCCTTGTTGCTAGGGTGGCTGAGGCTGAGAGGAGGCACTGCTCCTTGGATTTGACAAAAAGACGATTTGTTTTTGTAGTTGCTGTAGTGTAGGGCTGGATGGTTTTAAGGTCCCTCTCCTCTGTGCTCCTATGATTCTGAGAAAAAGCAATTTTCCTTAAGAAAGAGGAAAACTGGCTGTGCGCAGTGGCTCACGCCTGTAATCCCAGCACTTTGGGAAGCCAAGGTGGGTGGATCATGAGGTCAGGAATTTAAAACCAGCCTGGCCAAGATGGTGAAACCTCGTCTCTACTAAAAATATAAAAATTAACCGGGTGTGGTGGTGGGCACCTATAATCCCAGCTACTTGGGAGGGTGAGGCAGAGAATTGGTTGAACCTAGGAGGTGGAGGTTGCAGTGAGCCAAGATCGCGCTACTGCACACTAGCCTGGGCAACAGAGTGAGAGTCTGTTTCGAAAAGAAAAAGGAAAAGAAAGAGGGAAAATGAGATTACCAATATCATTGTCCTTTCATAACAAACTTCAGAAATGAAGAGAGAAGTGCAATACTTGTGATACAAGAATCTGGAATGTATTCAGTATTTCAGTGATTTACCAGTGAATCCTCTTCTCATGCCTGAAGTGTCAGTGGTTAAGGTTTGAGACCTAATACTGTGAGGCCCTTGGTTTGATCTTGGTAAAGCCTAGTTAGCTCTGAGAGGTTTGGTAAGCTTCAATGCAAGCACATCACAGCTATCTTATGGTATAAACTTTATTGAAAACTGCAACCTTCTTTACGGACTGTGTGCAGAGTGACAAGTAGGCAATGGAGGGTGGGTGGATGAGTTAACATTTACCTTTCCTGCTAAAAAAGCAGTGCAAAGTCTTGTCCTCTGTATTTGTTGGGTATATCTAACATCTCATGTTTCTTCTCGTCACAATGAGACTGTCATTCAGAGGTGACCATCCTTTTGACTGGGCCTTGGGTTTACTTTGCAAAAATATTAGAAACTCATTTCTTGATGCCACCAAAAGAAAAAACAAAAATATATATACTGGAGGATTAAGAGGTTTCTTGTGTCTCAAAAATTATTCAGTAATGAATTGTCTAATAGAGGAGAATTTGATTTTCCTCAGTTACATCCTCGTTCTATTTATTCTTGGGGAGAGGACAGAATAGCTGATGAGATAGCAATGAAAGCAAAACACAAAGCCGCCCAGAGCTTACCATGCCCTAAATATGCTCTTGCTTCTATTACCTGCTTGGTTCTTAATCTCATTGTGGGCTATTCTGGGAACATGGGGAGGAAATCAGCTATGAGGTAACCTGTATTGTGTAATACCCTTATTCTGGTGAGACAAAATAAAACATATAGCAAAAGCAGCCTTGAAAGACAGGAAAAATCACATCAGAGCAGCCTGAGGATGTGCGTGGGTGAGGAAAGACGCTGTCATACTCCATTAGTTTTGATAATTTGCATTACATTTATCTACAGCAGCCTTCTTAGCATGGATTGGCAGGGCAAGGGTTGGTTTGTATCTGGGACTACTTTTCTGATTTTCATCAGTTATGATCATGATCTCGACAAACAATCTGAACTCCTTGCTGATGGCCAAAGATCAGGCAGAACTGAACTTCACAGTAAAGTGACCTGGAACAAACAGGGTCACTGGAACTTGCCGCATCAGAGGAGCAAAGTCAGGGGTGAGGGAACTTTGAGATGATGAGCTGTTCCTCCAAAGTCAGGCTATATTGGATAATATAACAGCAGGGGTGGGTGAAGTGTCTTCTAGGCACAGCATTCTCCATTGTTGATTGGTTCCACTCTTACAACTAGCAATGTTCTATGCCACTTTGTGCCAAGCACATAAAATCTTACCATGTAAGTGAAAAAAATCACTGGTTGTACCTAAGTGACATATTGTTAGGTAACGTGAACCTTGAACCTTTATCCCTTAATCTAAGTAGAGCTTCGCTTCTAGACCCACATGGAGAGTTATATAACTAGTTGGTTAAGCCTCTTTGCATGTTGTTTGTTGATCCAACTCATCACCATGGTTACCTCCTCAGCTTGGGCATTACCTAGGGCTCTGTAGAAGGAGCTATATGGGATTTACAAGTCCTAGACTATATGTTCTGGCATCGGTCAGCAGCCTTTTTAGTTCTGGGCATGTTGCAATAAGGATTACTGAGGATCTGGAATAAAAACAACATGAAGAAGCATTTGAGAGAGCAAAAAGTGAGAGGGAGAGGGATAAGAAAAGAGAGCGGGAGAGGGAGGAAAAAAGAGAAAGCAAGAGGGGCAAGAGAAAGCAAGAGAAAGCAAGTTGGGGGAGAGAGGAAGGACAATGGAAGCAATAAAAGAAATGAAATATGACCACAGTAAGATGCAGCTATTGAGATGCACCAGGGGTTTCTCAGTGGATAGACTTGAGCAGATAAGATCAAACAATTACAATGAATTCCCAAGTGATTCTTGCACTCTGGAATGTAGTTGCTCAGGGATTTAGGAGCATTCCAGGGGTTCTTTATCAATTAGGTCAAACATATAAATTTTTTCCACTTAGCTAAACAGTGGTTATATGTAAGGCTCCGAAAGCCAGTCAGATTTGTTTTCCTTAAGGAGATAAGCCTCGTCTTTGGGATATCTCTCTCGTTACAGAAATGATTCTTGAAATTCCTTCCAGGATGGTGGGTGAAGCTATGAAAACAGAGAAACCATGTATTATGTGACAAGATGCTTCTCTAAAGACTGACAATTTTACTTGAGATTTAAGTTACTAATCAAGCAGTATATAAGGAACAAAGATGAGTGTATATACACATATGTATGTATATATGTATGTGTGTATGTGTACATATATAATTTAAAAAACAATAAACACTAGAGCTTCTTTAGATGTTTGCAGGAAAAAATATAGGAAGAAATGTTTGAAATGCTTGAAAATGCAGTATAAAGAATTAACTGCCAGCTTCAACTTTTATTCAGTCTTTCCTTGCACCTAAACATAATAAACATAATAAATGAAGGTAGAGTCTAATGTGAGAAGAATTTCTTTCTTGGTTGAGGAGGCCCTGAAGTTGAGGAAAGGAAAGGAGAAACTGCAGATCTCCATTACACAAAGCCTGGGGTTGAAGTGAGCAGTGGAATTAGTCCTGTTTCACATTCAGACAGGGACACAAGCTACAGCTCTAGCTCCCTCCCAGGCAGAAGGGGGAGCATTCTGAGAGCATAATGAGGAGAGAAGGGAAAAGGATGAGTGAACAAGGTGGAGAGGGAGCAGCTTCACAGAGCATTGTTCTAAGTCCCTCCATACTGTGCTGTGATTACAATGAATTCTTTAACTAGTGATGGTCACAGCAAGAAGGTTGTCAAGCCACTGAATGTATGCATTTGGACCAATGCAAAGATCGAATGTTTCCATCTGAAGATTCACTTTTTAATAGATGACTTTACATCTAACTCTCAAATCTCCACGTGCAACATCAAAAAGCATTAAGTAAATTGCTGTGGAATATGTCTTAAATGAAATAGTACAGACATATATAAGGCACTACTGTTTCATCTTTGGCAAGTAAAAGTGATAAGTGGACAGTAAATCCGTAATCCATCCTTTATTCCTCCTCTCCCATCAAATCTACAACCTGGCCACATCAATGTGCATTTCATGCTTATTTCCAGTGTCTCTCCTCCCCGGCCTCCTGACTCTGACTGCTCTCATTCAGGTTCTCATCCTCTCTATTCCAGACAGATAAAATATGAGATAGCTGTTGAATGTCTGCCTTGTGTATTATCCTATGCTTTGTGCTCAGATAGAGTGAGAAAAGATACACATGGGTGCCTGCCTTCATGGAGCTTATGTTTTTGTGGGGAAAACAAAAGTGAACAACCAATTACACAATTCATTATTACAGTGATGAAGAGTGCATTAAAGGCAAAGTAAAGGGTGCTAGAGAGCATAAGGTACCCCAAAAGTGCTTTCTTTAGAAGCTAATGTGTGGGCTGAGCTTCGTAGCACAGGTAAGAATTAACCTGGTATAGAGAGAAGCTTTGGGCCCAGGGAAGAGCATTCCAGGTAGCCCTTCAGCGTGAAGGAGAGCCAGAGAAGCTAAAAATGACAGTAGTGCTGGAGCAAGAAAAGAGGAGAAGCCCAGACTAAGGGGGTAGGCATGGCTAGAACCCACAGGACCTTGAAAGTTGGAAAAGGGATTTGATCTCTTCTTGGACAATACACACTCATTCTTCAGATGTGAGTGCATGCATTTTCTCCACCAGGCAGCTTTCTTTGATGCCCTCACTGCCTCCCCACCTCCCCTCACTGGGCTGTGTTTGGTACTGATGATTTAACATCGAACAAAACACACTACATAATGCAATTAATTGCTGTGTGTGTGTATTCTGCATTTGGTGGGGAGCTTCATGAAATCAGGAACCATGTATTATT
Source organism: Cacajao melanocephalus (assembly GCA_963573385.1). Taxonomy (NCBI): domain Eukaryota; kingdom Metazoa; phylum Chordata; class Mammalia; order Primates; family Pitheciidae; genus Cacajao; species Cacajao melanocephalus. Next base: position 5,260 of record CAUYLG010018138.1, read on the forward strand.
CATCTCTATATAACCCCATATTAAAGCATTCCCAGTATTCTATTGAAGGGAGACATTTTGATGCCATTAAACACATAACTATAGTCCTATAGCCCTATAGTTTCCCCTGTACTGTGAAGGAAAAATCATGAAAGGTATAAAGAACAATCTTTGGTGTCAGTGGGTAAAGATAATTCTTCAGAGTAGCAAAGTATGAAATTTTTTTTCATTCATGAAATTAAGAAATTGTGCATGAGAGATATTAGGTGCTAGACCAGACCAAGACAGACAAATACATTGAATAATAGTCATTCCTCCCTCGTGGCCTCTCCTGCTGCTGTTGGCTGTCACCATGACAGGCTCCTTCACTTCACCTGTGTGTTCACTCAGAATCTCCCTCAGCACTGGCTTTCTCATGGTCACCACTGACTTCTGCAGATGAGACCTGTTGGCCAGGTGTGCCTGGAGTTCAGTCAGAGGGCCTAAGGTCATTTATTCACATGCCTTGAAAGAGCCCCTATGTCTTCTAAGTGTATTGAAAAGGGCCCCAGTTCTAATTACTAGGCATTTCTGGACCTTATATCATAATGTAGGGAACATTTGCTTCTGGGAGTGAATTATAATCAGAGATTACTGTTGCATAAAATTGTGCCTTTTTCTACCAGGCTTTCATAAAACTAAAATGTATCTTTTTTTTTTTGAGGCAGAATCTTACTCTGTCACCCAGGCTGGAGTGCAATGGCACAATCTTGGCTCACCGCAACCTCCACCTCATGAGTTCAAGCAATTCTCCTGCCTCAGCCTCCCAAGTAGCTAGGATTACAGATGTGTGCCACCACACTCAGCTAATATTTTTAGTAGAGAAATGGTTTCGCCATGTTGGTCAGGCTGATCTCAAACTCCTGACCTCATGTGATCTACCCGCCTCGGCCTCCCAAAGTGCTGGGATTATAGGCATGAGCCACAGTACCTGGCTAAATATGTCACTCTTAAACTTCTATAATCTTTTAAAATATTAAACTTATTTTTGAGGCTCTAGAAATGTTTGTTGATATGTCATTAATTCTGATTCTATACAAGGTCCCAATTTGCTATAAAGTGAACATAAATGATAGTGAATATGGTTTTATTGAACCATAAAATAAATATAAAGTAAGTGCATTGGTTCTAACAAAGCACGTTAATAATTAAATTCATAAGCATGTTTTTCTGGAAGATTCGGATGTTCCAAATGTATTTTGAAAACTTCCTAGGAATATATAAATGAATATCTTTTTTGTCTCTTATCTGTGTTCCCACTAGTAAGTAAAAACATTCAAAATCATTCCCCTGACCTTAAAACTGGACTTTTCTAATTGTCTTTCATTTCCCTCCCTCCTTCCTACCACTGACCTTACCATCTCTGGGTGAATCAATGACTGATATAAAATGTTGAAAAATCAAATGTAAGTCTATTTTAAGCAAAGTCAAGGGAACAGCTGAGAGGCAGGTCTTGCCTCCAAAGGCATAATCTTGTTTTCCTCTTGCCATCTTATCATGCCAACAGGTGAGTTGGAGCTAGGGCTAGAGGCTGCTCCATCCCCCTTTCCTTGGAAGATTCCATGGGGACATACACTTTGGAGCCCAGGACTCCTGGTTGTGTTATCCCGCATTAAGTGTATGATTTCATTGTAGAGATCAGCAGTGTTTTCTAAGAGATGTGATTTCTGTCCATTAGGCACTTATGACTTAGTCCTTAAAATGAAATATGTCAAATACACAAAAAATATAATGATTAACAGTATTAATTTAGTCTTCCAAAGCCTTTAAGAGCCATTTCTAATTTTACTGAGTTAGCAAAATAACTAGGCAACACTTAATTATCTCTACCCAGTGGGAAATTCAACAGATAGCCTTCAAACTTATTTTTACGCAATGCTATAGACTTTACAGTGTAAATACTAGTAAGGAAAGAAATATAAAAAATGTTAACTACAGGAGAGAGAGACAAAGGGAGAAAGGTCACCAGCTGATTCTCTACAAGCTGGGTAGTCAGCTCCAACACCCATTTCCACTGGACAAGGGTGCTTTTTGTTAAATCCTTGACATTTCATATGTATCAAAAAGCTCAGACTTTTCTAAGGTTAACATGGGTGCAAAGCGGCTTTGCAAGAATGCAGTCCAGATCTTTGAGGCTGAGCAAGATGGCTAAATAGAAGCTTCTACTGATCATCCACCCGGCAGGAGCACCAAATTGAACAACTATTCATATAAAAAAGCACCATCATGAGAATCAAAAATCAGGTGAGCGGTCATACTACCTGGTTTTATCATTGAAAGAGGCACTAAAGAAGGTAGGTAAAGAAGTCTGGAATTACCAACACCACTCCCCCATCCCCATTCCCCAGCAGCAGCTGGGCTGCATGGTAGAGAGAATCCGAGCTCCTGGGGAGAGAGAGCGCAGTGAGTGACTGTGGGACTTTGCCTTGGAGCTTGTTGCTGCCCTGTCACGGCAGAAAGGAACACTAGGCAGAACTCAGTCAGTGCCCATGGAAGAAGGATTTAGACTAACACTAGCCAGAGGGGAACTGCCCATCCCAGCAAGTGGAACCTGAGTTCTGGCAAGCATTGCCACCACAGGCTAAAGTGCTCTGGGGTTCTAAATAAACTTTAAAGGGTGTCTAGGCCACAAGGACTGCAATTCCTGGACAAGTCCGGGTGCTGTGCTGGGCTCAAAGCAAGTAGACTTGGTGGGGGAGAGCGGGGCATGTGACCTAGTGAGACACCAGCCAGGGGGGCCAAGGAAGTGCTTGCATCAAGCCTCCCCTAACCTCAGGCAGCACAGCTTGCAGCTCCAGGAGAGAGACTTTTCTTCCACTAGAGGAAAAAAGAAGAAACTTTGTCTTGCAACTTGAATGCCAGCTCGGCCACAGTAGGATAGGGCACCAGGCAGAGTCCTATGGTCCCCATTCGAGGCCCTTGCTCATGGATGACATTTATAGACACACTCTGGCCCAGAAGAGAACACATTTCCTTGAAGGAAACGGCCCAGTGCTGGCAGGATTCATCATGTGCTGACTGAAAAACCTTTAGGCCCTGAATAACCAGCAGCAATACCCAGGTAGTATGCCTTGGAAGAGACTCTGAGACATGCTGGATTCCGGTGTGACCCAGCACATCCCAGCTGTGGTGGCTACAAGGAGAGACTTCTGCTTGAGAAAGGGAGAGAAAGAGTAAAGGGGACTTTGTCTTGCAACTTAGGTACCAGCTCAACCACAGTGGGGTAGAGCACCGAGTGGGCTCTTGGGGTTCCCAATTCCAGGCCTTGGCTCTTGGATGACATTTTGGGACCTGCCCTGGCCCAGAGTGAGCCTACGGCCCTGAAGGATGAGTCCCAGACCTGGCAGTATTTACCACAAGCTGACTGAAGAGCCCTTGAACCTTAAGTGAACATCGATGGTAGCCAAGCAATACTCACAATGGGCCTGGGGTGGTGATGGCCATAAGGGGAGACTCCTCTGCTTGTGGAAAGGGAGGGAACCAGCAAAGCTGCAGTAGAATAGAGTCTCAGGTAGATTCCTAAGGTTCCTGACTCTAGGCCCTGACTCCCAGATGGCATCTTTGGTCCTGCCTGGGGCTGAACCCTGAAGGGAAGGACACAAGCCTGGCTGGCTTTACCACCTGCTGGTTGTAGAGACCTAGGGCCTTGAGTGAACATGGGCAGTAGCCAGGTAGTGGTTATTGTGGGCCTATTGGGAGAGACCCAGTGCCATGCTGGCTTGAAGTCCGACTCAGAGCAGTCCTAGTGTTGGTGGCTGCAGGGGTGCTTGTGTCACCCCACTGCCAACTCCACACATGCACGCAAGAGAGAAAGATTCTATTTTTTTGTGAGAAAATAAGGGAAGAGAACAAGAATCTCTGCCTGGTAATCCAGAGAATTCTTCCAGATCTTATATATGACTTACAAGAAGACAGTACCTCTATGAGTCTGCAAGAACCATAGAGTTACCGGGCTTGAGGTTTCACCTAATGCAGATATGACTGCAGTGACCAAACATTTAGATTATAAGCCCCAACTCTCTTTGCATACCTGGAAAGCCTTCCAAAAAGGATGCGTACAGACAAGCCTAGACTGCAGAAATTACCATAAATTGGCTAGGGACAGTGGCTCATGCCTGTATCCCAGCACTTTGGGAGGCCAAGGCTGGTGGATCACCTGAGGTCAAGAGTTTGAGACCAGACTAGCCAACATGGTGAAACTTCATCTTTACTAAAAATAAAAAAATTAGCAGGGTGTGGTGGCAAGCACCTGTAATCCCAGCTACTCAGGAGCCTGAGGCAGGAAAATCACTTGAACTTAGGAGGCGGAGGTTGCAGTGAGCCAATATCATGCCATTGCACTCCAGCCTGGGCAACAAGAGTGAAACTCCATCGAAAAAAAAAAAAAGACTACCATAAAAACCCAACTCTTCAATGACCAGAGACTGACAAATATTCACAAGCATCAAAACCATCTAGAAAAATATGACCTCACCAAATGAACAAAATAAATCACCAGGGACTGAAAGACAAAGATATAAGACCTTTCAGACAGAGAGTTTAAAATAACCATTTTGAGGAAACTCAAAAAAATTTAAAGTAACACCAGAGAAGGAATTCAGAATCCTCTCAGATAATTTAACAAAGAAATTGAAATAATTAAAAAGAGTCAAACAGAAATTCTGGAGTTGAGAAATGCAATTGACATCCTGAAGAATGCATCAGACAGAGTCCCTTAACAGCAGAATTGATTAAGCAGAAGGAAGAGTGAGCTTGACGACAGGCTATTTGAAAATAAATAGTCATAGGAGACAAAAAAATAAATTTAAAATATGAAATACACCTACAAGGTTTAGAAAGTATTTTCAAAATAAATCTAAGAGTTATTGGCTGTAAAGAGGAGGTAAAGAGAGAGATGGGATAGAAACTTTATTTAAAGGGTTGATATCAGAGAACTTCCCCAACCTAGAGAAATATATCAATATTCAAGTACAAGATGGTTACATAACACCAAGCAGATTTAACCCAAATCAGACAGCCTCAAGACATTTAATAATCAAACTCCCAAGGGTAAAAGATAAAGAAAGAATCCTAAGAGTAACAAGAGAAAAAAAAAAAAAACCCAACATGAAATGGAGCTCCAATACCTCTGGCAGCAGGCTTTTCAGTGGAAATCTTACAGGCCAGGAGAGAGTGGCATGATATATTTAAAGCACTAGCAGAAAAATGTCTTATATTAGAATAGTTTACCCAGCAAAAATATCCTTCAAACATGAAGGAGAAATAAAGACTTTCCCAGATAAATGAAAGCTGAGGGATTTTATCAACACAAGACCTGTACTACAAGAAATGCTAAAAAGAGTTCTTCAATCTGAAAAAAAAAAAAGAATGATGAGCAATAAGAAACAATCTGTGCAAAACTAACTGGTAAGTGCACAGAAAAACACAGAATATTATAACACTGTAATTGTTATATGTAAATGATGCATATCTTGAATAGAAAGACTAAAAGATGAACTAATAAAAATAATAACTACAACTTTTTAAGACATAGTACAATAAGATATAATTAGAAATAATGAAAAGTTAAAAAGTCGGGGGACAAAGTTAAAGTGTAGAGTTTAAGTTTTCTCTTTACTTGTCTGTTTATATAATCAGTGTTAAGTTGTCATCAGTTTAAAATAATGAGTTACAAGACATTATTTGCAAGCCTCCTGGAAACCTCAAATCAAAACACAAGCAACAGTTACACAAAAATGAAAGCAAGAATTTAAAACATACCACTAGAGAAAAATCACCTTCAATAAAAAGAAGACAGGAAGAGAAGGAGGGAGGAAGGAAGGGAAAGAAGGAAGGAAGGAAGGAAGCCACAAAACAACTAGGAAGCAAATACCAATATGTCAATAATAACATTGAATGAAAATGGACTAACCTCTCCAGTCAAAAGTCATAGAGTTGCTGAATAGATTAAAGAAAAAAAAAAAAACAAAAAAACAAGATGCAATAATTTGTTGCCTCCAAGAAACACACTTCACTTACAAGGACACACATAGAATAAAAAGGAGAGATGCATGGAAACCCAAAAAAAGCAAGAGTAGCTATACTTATATTAGACACAATAGATTTCAATATAAAAACTATAAAAAGGGACAAAGAAGGTCATTATATAATGATAAAGGGTTAAATCAGCAAGAAGATAAAAAAACATTAGTGAATATATATGTACCTAACATGAGGGCATCAAGATATACCAAATATTATCAGAGCTAAAGAGAAAAGTAGACTCCCAATATAATAATAGCTAGAGACTTCAACATCACACTTTCAGCTTGGACAGATCATCAAGACAGAAAATTAACACAGAAATAACAAACTTAATCTGCACTATAGACCAAATGGGCCTAATGAATATTTACAGAACATTTCACGCAAAAGCTGCAGAATACACATTCTACTCCTCAGCACATAAATTGTTCTCAAGAATAGGTCATATGTTAGGTTACAAAACAAGTCTTAAACATATTTTTTTAGTGAAATTATGTCAAATATCTTCTCAACCACAGTAGAATAAAACTAGAAGTCAATAACAAGAGGGATTTTTGGAACTATACAAACACATGAAAATTGGACAATATGCTCCCAAATGAGCAATATGCTCCTAATGAAGAAATTAAGAAGGAAATTAAAAAAATTTTTTTGAAACAAATGCTAATGGAAACACGACATTCCAAAGCCTATAGAATACATCAAAAACAATACTAAGAGAAAAGTTTATAGCTATAAGCACATACATCAAAAAGTATCTTTTCTCAGATGGAAAAAAAAAATAGAAATCCTTCAAATAAACAACCTAATGATTCATCCTAAAGACTAAAAAAGCAAGAGCAAACCAAACCCAAAATTAGTAGAAGAAATGAAATAATAAATATGAGAGCAGAAATCAATAAAACTGAAATGAAGAAAACAAAAAAAATGAAAAATTGGTTTTTTTAAAAGATGAACAAAATTGACACACCTTTAAACAGACTAAGAAAAAAGAAAGAAGATCCCTAAAAAATCAGAGATTAAAAAGGGAGACAATTTTGAGACTAGCCTGGCTAACATGGTGAAACCCCCTCTCTAATACAAATACAAAACTTAGATGTGGTGGCATGCACCTGTAATCCCAGCTACTTGGGAGGCTGAGACACAAGAATCACTTGAACCAGGAGGTGGAGGTTGCAGTGAGCTGAGATCACGCACTACACTCCAGCCTGGGTGACAGAGTGAGACTCCATCTCAAAAAAAAAAAGACCCAGAATAGCCAAAGTTATCCTGAACAAAAAGAACAAAAAGGAAGGAATCACTACCTGACTTCAAATTATGCAACAGAGCTATAGTGAGCAAAACAGTATGATACTGGCATAAAAATAGACACATAGACTAATGGAACACAACAGAGAACCCAGAAACAAATCCATACATCTACGAACTCATTTTTGTCAAAGAGAACACACATCGGGAGAAGAACAGTCTCTTCAATAAATGGTGCTAGGAAAACTGGATATTCATATGAAGAAGAATAAAACTAGACCCCTATTGCTCATCATATAAAAAGATCAAATCCAAATGGATTAAAGACTTAAATCTAAGACCTCTAAGTATGAAACTACTAAAAGAAAGCATTAGGGAAACTCTCCAGGATATTGGATGGTGCAGTGATTTCTTGAATAAAACCCCAGAAGCACAGGCAACCAAAGCAAAAATGGACAAATGGGATCATGTTAAGCTAAAAACCTTCTGCACAGCAAAGGAAACCATCAACAAAGTGAAGAGACAATCCACAGAATGGGAGAAAATATTTGCGCACTGTCCATCTGACAAGGGATTAATAACTAAAATATATAAGGAGCTCAAACAACTCTATAGGAAAAAAAACTCATAATCCAATAAAAGATGGAGAAAAGATTGAATGGATATTTCTCAAAAGAAAACATACAAATGGCAAACAGGCATATGAACAGGTGTTCAACATCTTTGATCTATGAGAAATGCAAATCAAAACTACAATGAGATATTATCTCACCTTTTTATCCAAAAGACAGGCAATAACAAATGCTGGTGAGGATGTAGAGGAAAAGGAATTCTCATACACTGTTGGTTAGAATGTAAATTGGTGCAAGCACTCTGAAGAACAGTTTGGAGGTTCCTCAAAGAAACAGAAATAGAGCTACCATATGATCCAGGCATTCCACTGAGAGGAATACACACACAAAAAAAAAAAAAAGAAAAAGAAAAAAGAAATCAGTATATTGAAGCGATACCTGCACTCCCATGTTTATTGCAGCACTAGTCACAATAGGAAGATTTGGAAGCAACCTAAGTGTCCATCAACAAATGAATGGATAAAGAAAATGTTGTATATGTCATATATATACATACATATACACATATACATACACGCACAACATTTAGCAGAAGAACTCTATACACCACAGAGTTCTATTCATCCATAAAAAAAGAATGACATTCTGCCATTTGCCAACAACACGAGGTCATTATGTTAACTGAAATAAGCTGGAACAGAAAGGCAAACTTCACATATTCCCACTTACTGATGGGAGCTAAAAATTAAAACAATTGCACTCATGGAGACAGAGAGTAGAATGGTTACCAGACGCTAGGAAGAGTAGTGTGGCAGGGTGCGAGTGGAAGATTAGTGGGAGGAATGGTTAATGGATACAAAAATATAGTTAGAATGAATAATATCTGGTATTTGATAGCACAACAGGGTGACTACAGTCAACAATAATTTATTGCACATTTTTAAATAAATAAGAGTATAATTGGATTGTAACACAAAGAAAGGATAAATGCTTGAGGTGATTGATACTCCATTTACTCCATATAATTATTATGCATTGTATGCCTGTAGCAAAATATCTTATGTACCCCATAAATATATATACCTACTCTGTACCTACAAAAATTAAAAATAAAAAAAATACAGTCCATTCAGAGCGAAATAGCCACCTGGTTTACCCAGATTTTCTGAGTAAAATATAATGAACAGTGTTCAGTATTTTGGTCTATGCTTTCCATGCTGTCCATATTGATCCACCTCAAGCAGGTGGATCACTTGAGGTCAGGAGTTCGAGATCAGCCTGGACAACATGATGAAATCCCGTCTCTACTAAAAATATAAAAAGTAGCTGTGCGTGGTGGCAGGCGCCTGTAATCCCAGCTACTTGGGAGGCTGGGGCATGAGAATTGCTTGAACCTGAAAGGCAGAGGTTGCAGTGACCCAAGATCATGCCACTGCACTCCAGCCTGGGCAACAGAGTGAGACTCTGTCTCAAAAAAGAAAGAAAAACTGATCTTTACATATCCTTAGTTATTAAATAACTGGATATTTTTAAGCATTTAAATGAATTGAGACAAACTTGCCAGTGGACCCTGTGTACTTTGTACTTTGATGCTCTGCTATGCTGGTCATTTGAATATGCAAGACAGGGAGTCTGCCTCTTGGTTATAGCCACGTGAACATGCAGGTGTACATCTATATTGCAGAATCATTTCACATAAGCCAATTATTGTCCAAAAGAGAGCTGGTTATATGTGGATATCTAAGGACATTTTCTCCTTGAATCGAACTACATAAAAATATTTCCAATTTCCAGTACTTTATAAACGGTATGTATGTGGGTAGCTAATCTTGCAAGGGGACAATTTTCTCAGCTAGGTTAATTTTAAATTTATTCCCCATATAAGATAATGCATGTCCTGACTTGTACCTTTGGAAGACATGTTTGAGAGATGGCAGGATCAGTGGTAACTTCCCTTCTGAACAGATTGTATGCTCTGTGTATCTGTAGATGCCCTGAGGCTGAGGTTTCTTTAAAAATTATTTTTAAACTGCTTGAATGCTTACCCTCCCACCATCCCCCACACGGCAAGTTCTTGATGGTGCATTTCCAAAGGAAATCCATGATTGTGATGTGATGTGATGTGTGTTTGTGTATGTGTTAGGAAAGAAAAGAAATATATAAAGACAAGAGGAACAAAATTTATCTTAAAAGATATTTATTTTCTCAGAAACCATATTTAGATATAAATATAAGTAATATATTAATTTTTTCAGGTCAAAATTAATCATTCTTTCCTCTTCTACACTGTACTTTCTTAAACCTATATTTATCATCATAATCTGATGTGAAATATTGTTCTATGTGTACATGTCTTTCTACTCCACTTAATAGGGATTCCTTGGAAAGCAGGGACCATGTTTGAGTGTTTCCACCCCAAGATATTTAGCCAGTGCACATGGAAAGTTATGATATTTTATCTGGAGTTCAGCATTTCAGACCTTTGGAGAAAACTAGCTGCCAAGGAGGACAATTTCATTTTGTTTCATTTTTAATCAAAGCCACAAGAAGAATCTTTTTTGTATTTTGAAACAATCCAATTTAAAAAATGGAACATGGTGAAATCCTACTAAAATACAAAAAATTATCAGGGTGTCATGGTGTGCACCTGTTGTCCCAGCTACTCGGGAGGCTGAGGCAGGAAAATCACTGGAGCCTGGGAAGTGGACGTTGCACTGAGCTGAGATTGCACCACTGCACCCCAGCCTGGCTGACAGAGCAAGACTCTGTTCCAAAAACAAAACAAAACAAAAACCACTACTACCACCACCACCACAACAAACAAACACAAAATACCCAAAGATTTGAACAGACATTTCTCAAAAGAAGACATACAAATAGCAACCAGGCATAATATAAAGGTGCTCAACATCATGGATCATTAGAGAAATGCAAATCAAAACTACAACGAGATACCATCTCACCCCAGTTAAAATGTTTTATGTCCAAAAGACAGGCAATAACAAATGTTGGTGATGATGTGAAGAAAAGGGGACCCACATATGCTGTTAGTGGGAGTGCATAGCTGCTGTGAATTGCCCTAGAAAATCTAGCTTATGAAATGGCAGGGTGAAGTACTACATGGTGAACAAATGAGTGAATCTCATAGATTGAACTGTTTTGAAGAAGCAATATCTGGGGAATTATACCACTATCTTTAAGAGAGTGTCAACAGTGATTTGAAGTGTCAAGATGCCTATGGCCAGGCACCAGAAATACATGTTGTAAACTGTGAAGAAACACAGTCCTGCCCAGAAACCACACTAGTCATCCCTTTTGCATGGAGCTCAAGGGCAGGAAAACTTCTGAGCCATTTGTTTTTTTGCTTAGTTCTGCACAGAGCTCACTGTGGAATGTGTTGGTATTTCAGCTCCTTACATGGGCGGTGTCATGGATCATCTTGTTTCCTTGTCCCTGTATTGGTAGTCCCTGGAGTCACTAAGTCAGTACAGGCAACCCATGCTGGATTCTGGCATCTCCTGGGGAGCTCAAAAAATGCATATATGATGCCTGAGCTCTCCCTCAACACATTGTTGTTGTCCTTGTCCTTCTCCTTCTCCTTCTCCTTCTCCTTCTCCTTCTCCTTCTCGACTCTTACTCTATTGCCTAGGCTGGAGGGCAGTGGTGCAATCTTGGCTCACTGCACCCTCTGCCTCCCAGGTTCAAGCGATTCTCCTGCCTCAGCCTCCCAAGTAGCTGAGCTACTTGGCACACACCACCACGCCCAGCTAATTTTGTATTTTTAGTAGAGATGGGGTTTCACCATGTTGGCCAGGCTGGTCTCAAGCTCCTAACCTCTGGTGATCTGCCCGCTCGGCCTCCCAAAGTGCTGGGATGACAGGCGTGAGCCACCACGCCCAGCTAAGAGGTTCTGATTAATTGGTCTGGGATGGAGCCCGGACATCTGCACAGATTTTGTAAAAGTGATCCAGCTGATTCTAATAGATGTAAAAATTCCAAAAGTTGAGAAGCACATGCCGAAGTATGAAGAAAAAGAGCACAAGCTTAACATGAGAAAACTGAGCAGGGCTATGGAAGCAGCAGAGTTGAGGGAAGCTGCAGTAACCACCACTGAAAACACAATAGCAGCAGCCACAATGACAGAGGGGCCAACCTGGGATGGGAGAACGCCTGGAGAGGAAGACATCTTGCTCATATGCTTGGTTCCTCCCATCACTGGCCAGACACACAGTCATTCGTTAGTTGGTCAGCCGCTTATTTGTTCACTGAGTGCCATGTTCCTGGTGCAGGGACAGGGCAGACAGAGGCAGACAGGACCCAGTCTCTCTATTTGAAGAGGGGAGACTGACGTTACAGGTGCACAATAGGATTGTGCACAGAACACAAAAGAGGCACAAATGAGGGAGTGCACATTCCATCCAGGATGGTTGTGTGACAGGAAAGACAAAATATTACCATTAAGTCCACCAGGTGGCTGGGAGGTGGAGGCAGGTGGAGGGGTGTGAAGGGGATGGTGATGGTGGCCATGGGAGTTAGCATTGATTGAATCAGAGATACAGGATGGGGTCAGTTGGGATTAAACATTTCCTGGAAGAATCCACTCAGGGTATGCAGGACGGTGGATCAGTTTCACTGCTGTACCCATTAAGTGTATAGGGGTGGCAGTAGATTGGGTGGGAAGGAAGGGACCGGGGAGGGGACAACCAGAAAGGCTTTGCGAGGAACTCACTCTTAACTGTCTTCCTCCCACTCTCAGGATCTCTCTGGGAGCTGTGATTCCTGGGTTCCTGGTCTTCTTAATCCTCAGTCGCCACAGGACTTTGTGCTGGCAGGCAGAGGGCAGGAGCCTGGCAGAGGTACCTCCGGCCCCAGGGCAGTGCGTGCAGCCAGAGCTGGCCTGGCTCCTGCTATTGGGATCTGGCATTAGTAAAACCCCAGCTCCTTTGCCAAGCGCCAGCGCTCCCCACCAGCCTGCCATGGCTAGGCATTCTTAGTACAGTGTAACAGTATCCACACTTTTAAGAACATCCTGGGCATTTGAAACCTTGTCAAGTGTAAAGAAAACTATGGCTTGCATCTCTGAGCCTTGTTTCCTCTCCAGGGGAAGTAACAGGCAAGGTTGTATCCTTTGGATATTATTTCAAAAAAATATTTCAATTTCCCAGGAGAAGAGACTGCAAGAGAAGAAAAATTCTGGAGGATATATAGAATACCTTTCATTTAGCAAGATAAAAGCTAGTCTGGTAAATTAAAAATAGCACATTCTAAGGACTGGAAGGGACAACGCTGGGTTTGTTCAGTGGCTGTGAAAGGACACTTTATCTCAGTCATGCTTGTCTCATGGTGGGGCACATGGCAATGACTGGGTATTAGCAAAGCCTGGGAAGCCTGAGACAGGCACCTCTTCCTGGGCAACGATTCATCACATAGAGTGCAGTCTCTGCTTCTCTGCTTGTAAAACTTATAAGATATGTCCTTGGAAACAAACTCATAAAATCATTTATAGCCTCACAGAATATAGAGTTTGAAATGGCAAATATTTTTATCCGGTTGCTCCTGATCCCTTAGCTTTTAGGAATTTACTGTCCCCTTTGAAAACCAGAAATAGGTGAAGAAAAGATGTGATTCTTATATAACTTGTATTCACCAGCAAAGTTTATTTCTCTCTGGGGAGATGGGCAGGTTTCACTGTGTTTTTGATGCCTGACTACTCTCTCTAAGGGGAACATTCAAATTCTTAGACTAAATTCATTAAATTGTTGGAAATTCCTAACGAACCCATCACTCAGTAACCTTAACTGGGTGGGTTCTTAATTTCCTGGTACCACCACACCCTGAATAGCATTCTAATGAGAAAATAGATGCAGCAATTATTTCATTTGTATGACATTTTAAAGCTTGTTTTTATTTTCCTTGCAAGAGAAAATACTTTAATGCAATAGAAACAAGTTTTAACAACATTAAGAGAGACAAGCTTAATGTATAATATAGACCTCCATTGTTTCTGTAAGGGAGAGAGGGGTAGCTGAGTAGGGATGTTTTCCAATGATGACCTGATTTGATTTGCAATATAATGGAATCAGTGGCAGTTCAAAAAGTAGTTTCCAGCACTTTGGATTCTGGTTATTTTGGGATTGTCGTGTTTGCTATCTAAGGAAGGTAAAGTTGAAGAATACAATTTCTTAAACCAAGTGTACTCATGGTGAAAAATGAGTTGGTTTGTTACAATATTGTTTATAATAGGAAAGATCTGAAACAATTTAAATATTTGAAATAGTTAAATAGACAATGATATATTCATTCAAATGTGATGCAGTATATAACAATCCAGTAAGAAGGAGGTATTGACTTAGAAAAATGTCTATGTTGTAGAAAGTGGGGATAATTACAGAACCATATGTAAATCATAATTCCATTTTGGTAAAAACAATCTACATATGTATACTGTATGTTCATGCATGTATGTGAACATATATATACTTAACAAGGGTGTACACATGTTTAGGGATGGATAAATAATGGTGGAAGTAGAATGTAGGAAGGCAAACATTACATATTTACCTTTTTATACCATTGTTTTATATATATATAATAAATATATACAATATATTTCATATTATAGTAAATATATATTATAGTAAATACATATATTTATATCATATTAAATATATGTTTTATCATAAATATTTATCATATAAATATATTAAAATATATTGTATATGATATATTTATATAATAAAAATATAGTATATTTTATGATAAAAATATATTTATATATTATATATTTATCATATATATCATACATATATAATATGTATATAATATAAATATATATAGACAACACTCACACATATATAACAATACACATGTAATACTTCTGTAACAAAGAAACACTACCAACACAATAGATGGATTTTGTCAAAATAAACATTATATTTTAAAACCACCATCAAGTCAATCCATTTTATTTAAGACTACTATGAAAACATATATGTCTGAGCCATGACCAGGGAGCTTGGCAATTATGACTTGATGCTTTTAAGGTCCTTGTGTTCATAGCTCTAATTATTTTCATTCATTTAAAAAAGTGTACTTCAGCACACTACCACCTGAATAATCTAGAGTTTAGAATTACATATTTCAGCAGACCAAAATAACTATCATGAGGCAAGCAGGAATTTACAAATTATGACTTCCTAAGCATGTTTTCATGCCCAACATAAATATTTTGACAGTAACCTATGTACACTAATAATGTTTTGCAGTACGGAGAATAACAGGTGCAGCAAAAAGGGAGGCAAGTTACTTGAGGATACATTCTCAAGTATGTATTATTTCTAAATGTATTGTTATTATTGCTATTGCAGGGCAATTGGTTGCTATGAATCATTTATGACAATGAAAATCTCCTTTGGAATAAAGTAAGAACTTGATTCAGATGAACCCAGAAAACCATCAAGCAGTATGCCAGTCAAAATTTCTGCTTCCCAGGATGTCACCATCTTACACTCTGGGTTGATTTATTCCCTAAGGCTTTGTTGAGCATAAGTTATTAATGGACAGAAAGAGGTAAGGGGTGCTGCAGGAGAGCAAGGACTCTGAGTCAATTATTATAGGGAGTATGAACAAGCTCTTGAATCCACCATACACCCACACAGATGGAAGAGATCTAATGGAGGGGATGTGAGCATTTGGCCAATTTAGAAAGGAGAAATTACCCTTGCGGTCCGCCAGGGCCAGAGGGCATGATCAACTCTTTTTGGCAAGTAGACTTTCTTTCTTTTAATGGATATATTTAGAAATCCAGTCTCAAGTACACTTATACTTAGAAGAGAAACTGTAAAATGGCTTATCTATCATGATAGTCATGTGGAAGTCAAGGAAAGTGGATTTCCCTGACTCCCTGAATTGCCAGAGCTATAATTTCTGTTAGGATTTGTAAACTAAGCTCATACATTTCATGTTATTTCTCATCATTTGAAGTCCCCCTAAAAATAGAATTTAAAGAAAAATCAAGGCTAATACAAAACGATAAAATCCAAAGTCCTTTTCGGCTGTCTTGGCGTTGAAATATTGGATAGGAAGAAAAGCATGTCTCTATCTTTAAACGGAATAAAAATTCTTGGAAAATTATTTCAATAATATGTGAATGGCTACAGAAAAAAATTAATCCAAGTTAACTCAACCAACCTAAAATCAAATATGTTTGACTTTTCCCTTACTTTTGAGGTTACTAGTTCTGGGATATTTATTTTGCATAGCTTTATGAAAATAAGATAACTGTAGCTTTGTGATTAGATATGGGTTTTTGGTCCCCCTTTTTTTGATATGTCATTTCTTCTCAGCTCCCTAGATAATCATTTTTAGTCTATAAAAAAACAACAACCAGTTTTTACATCTTTGCCTGAAACTAAGTGGAGGGCTGGTAACTTATTGATTGAATCTTTCTTTCTATGTCATTTTAATTCATCTATACTGGACAGTGCAAGGCAAATTATTAAACACTAGCCTTTCATTCATTGTTGAATTCTCTCTTATAATAGACACAGCTTTTCTATTTTATGGCTTTAATTACTGGGTTTGTAGACTCTTGCTCTGTGTAATTGTTTAATAAGATTTAACAGTGTAGAACATTTTACTGCAGGAAATATCTGGTATATTTCTCCTGGCTCTTGAGTTATGAATCCTTAGCTTGACCTAGGATGCTCTTGCTCTTCAGCATGCCTATATTATTGATGAGAGAAGAGTGATGGAAACTCAAACAAGAAGATAAAATCATAGATGACAGATCAATGGCTAACTGAGGACGCACAGTGCTATACAGAGAGTAAGAATTCAATACATGTTGAATAAAAGGAAAAGAGTATTCAGGGTTTTGGATCTCAGTCCCGTAGAGTGCTTCTTTTCGCCTTACTAAGCCTTACTAATAGAATAATTCTATTAGGCTTAGTAAGGCTAAAGGAAAAATCAAATTTATTTTTCTGCGAGCTAATTTAAGGGAACTAAATATTTTCAGCAGAAAAGAGAACAGTAGTCTACCATTTTGACTTCAGGTGATGGCTCACTAAAAGACCCGTTTTCAGAAACTGTGCAGCAGAATTGAGTTGTCTTGGATTCTGACATGCATAATATGACTCATGGAAAATAAAATTTATAAATTTTATATTGTTATGTGGACTGCCAAGTATTAGAAGTTGGATTGTATGTGTCAGTTTCTATGAAAATTGTTTCTAGAAATACAGAAATGAATTATTTAATAAATTCAAGTATAATTACTTGGAGACACCGCAAGAGTTCAGCACTTGAACCCAATTAAAATTCTTTCAGGAAATAAATTCAAACTTCCTTTTGGGTTTCCCAATAAACCACAGTATTAAATGATGTTTCAAAGGCTGATTCACATGTGTTCTTTAGTATTTGTTATATAAATATCCTCTAAGCAGATTTGAAAAAGTGACTTTTCTGAGGTTGATCAGTGGAACCCTTGAGCCCTTACTGCATGGAAGTTAGCATGCTGGGTTTGGAGGTGCACAAAGATGAAGAAGCTCTCTGTCTTGAGGAGCTTACCCATTTGCAGGTTTTCTATTGACAAATTACATCTATTTAAGGTAAATTTATTCATAAAATTCTATTCAAGGCAAGTGAGGGCTTACAAAATGAGCATGACATAGGCACTTCCTCCAAGGTGTTTAATGTCAAAAGAGAAAGTGGACTTCTGACTACTCAATTATAATCCAATATAATCAGAACTACAGTAGAGATTGAATTGCATGAAGAGAGAAAATAATTTCTATTAAATTTACAGATATTTTCCATTTCCAAAAGTAAGTTCCCTTCATAGTCTAGCACATGTAAAATTTTGGATAAAATATATTTGACAAAAATGTTCTTTAAATGCAATTTTTACTGGCAAGAAAATAAGGAAATTCCTTGAGGCTAGGAAAGGCATTTAAAGGAGATGCAGAAACTGACTTCTGTGGTGTTATGGGCACAATATTTACATTTAAAAACGTACACATGGTTGGTGTTATGGGCACAAAATTTACATTTAAAAACATACACTTGGGGCTGGGCATGGTGGCTCATGCCTGTAATCCCAGCACTTTGGGAGGCTGAGGCGGGTGAATCATGAGGTCAGGAGTTTGAGACCAGCCTGGTCAATATAGTGAAACCCCAACTTTACTAAAAAAAAAAATACAAAAATTAGCTGGGCGTGGTGGTGTGCACCTGTAGTTCCAGCTACTCAGGAGGCTGAGGCAGAAGAATCACTTGAACCTGGGAGGCAGAGGTTGCAGTGAGCCAAGATCGCGCCACTGCTCTCCAGCCTGGGTGACAGAGGGAGACGCCATTCCAAAAAACAAACAAACAACAAAAAAAACCAAAACAAAACACATGGGACATTTCCAAAAATTGAAAATATATTAGGACTTAAAGAACATCTCAAAATGTTCTTGAAAGATTGGTAATATACCTATTATATTTTCTTACTACAATGCAATTAAGATACATTACGTAAAATGTTCTATACATTCAGAAAGTTAAAAACACACTTCTAAATAAAAGAAGAATGAATAAAAATTAGGAAATTCTTAGAAATAGATAATAACAAAAGTGCTATATGTCAAACCTGGGATGTAACTAAGACTGTGCTGATAGATAAATTTATAGCCTGGGGGCTGGGCCCGGTGGCTCATACCTATAATCCCAACACTCTGGGAGGCAGAGGCAGGCTGATCACCTGAGGTCAGAAGTTCGAGCAGCCTGGCTGACATGGCGAAACCTCGTCTCTACTAAAAATACAGAAGAATTAGCTGGCGTGGTGGGTGTCTGTAGTCCCAGCTACTCGGGAGGCAGAGGCAGGAGAATCTCTTGAACCCAGGAGGCAGAGGTTGCAGTGAGCTGAGATCATGCCACTGCACTCTAGCCTGTGTGGCAGAGTGAGACTCCATCTCAAAAACAAACAAACAAACTAAAAAACATACCCATTCATGATTTAACAAACCAACAAATGAAACTTCATGCAATAGAAAGATGATCCCTATCTTAATTGGAAAAAAGTGACTCATTTTTTAATTTATTTCTCAGGAATCTGACAGCCAACCAAAAATGAGCTTTATTCCTCAATAGGGGGAGAAGGAAAGTTGTTAATATTTAAACCTTTTTTCCTATTACATATATGTGTGTGTGTTTGTACAAATATAGATACATATAATCACATAAAGAGACATCTATGGAAGGCAAGGCTTTATTACACAGTAGTTAAGAACATCGGTTCTGGAGGGAGATTGTTAAATTAAAATTCTAAGATCGTATGATTTGGAACAAATTTCCTAACCTCCTTCCCTGTGCCTCAGTTTTCTCATCTGTAAAATGGGCAAGGACAATAGCACCTACCTCACTGGGTTGTTGTGAAGGTTCAAGAAGTATATTCATGTGAAGCATGACCATGTCTGATAGATTATAAGCACTCAGTATTAGTGGCCATGGTGGTTTTTAAAAATCAGAATATAAACATGATGATCTTTGAATAGATTCATGGGTGATTTTAAGTTCTTCTTTATATTAAAAAATTTTACAGTGTTTTACTTTGATATAAAAAGAGCTGTTTCACACACACACGCTCTCTCTCACACACACACGTGTGTGCATGCGCGTGCACACACACACACACAAACTGCTCACACACACCTCCACAAAAACTCAAGGCTTTGTTTCGGGTTGACTTATAAACTTCCTAGAAGCTTTGGTTGTGAGCAGAGCATCTGTCACTTGCCAGAGCCCTCAGGCTCTATGTTTATTGCTTCTTCTAAGGCCAGACAGGGTAAGCATTGACTCTAAACACATGTCATCCCCCCACCCCCAGCAGTTCACTTTGGGCACTAGTGATTTCAGAGGCGAAGGACAGGTTCTTCCTAGACATTTTTAGACAGAGATGCATCAGAATCCGTCAAGGCACCTCCAGACCAAGGATGCTCAGACTCTGCCACAAGAGACAGTGATTGGCAGGTCAGAGTGTGCCTTCAGATTGTGATACTGATGGGTGCCTGGGTGGTGAACAGCTGCTTTATTCTGTTGTCACTCAACCTTGGAACAGGCAGCTCTGGCTAGTGCATGTTAGGCATGCAGTACTTCTCAATTAATTTAAAATGTGTAGGTAATGCCCACTGTTTCATTCAAACATATCTGTTGGTCCGATGGTTTAGGAAATGCTCTAGATGAGAAATTGGGAACACAGAACAAAGTTCTGATTCTCAGAAGTTTAAATTTTTATATGAGTAGGCAGAAAATAAACACATTACCACGTGATAATTATAGAGTCTATAGTAAGTGCTCTTAAAAGAGAAACAAACAGAATGATATGACAGAGTAACAGGAGTAACCATCTATAGACAGTGCTATGGAAAAGCTTGCTGAACTTGGAGAGAGAAGAGTTGGAGGGTAAGAGTGGGTAGGCCCTACTCATTGTTGAAGTGAAGATTGTCCAGGCAGAAGCAACAACCAATGCTCTGCAACAGAAGAGACCTCAGGATGTTCAAGGTTAGTGTGTCTGGAACATTACATGTAAGAGACAGAGAGACATATAGAAGATTCTGGAAAGGTAGATGTCTAAGCCCTGGTTGTCCAAGCCAAGAATTTTGGGTTTTCTTCTAAGTGCAATAGAATACCATAGAAGGCTTTGAAATGGGGTAGGGTGAGGTGACATAAGGGAATTTGTGTTTTCAAAGATCTCTCTGGCTTGCATTTGAAGACTGATTGGTGGAAGGTAACTGCAGAATGGAGGAAGTTAATAGGAGGCCACTTCGGAAACCTAGGTCAGAGATGGCGACGGCTTGCACTTAGTGGGTAGCAGAGAAAAGGATGGGGTGCACTGATTGAGGGTCCCTTTGGAGGTAGAAGGCAGCTAGGATATTTGTGGCAGATTCATGGATTCTGACTGGCTATGTGACAGATTTAGAACTGGCTATTGGGTCAAAAGTCACTGCAGCATCTTTTTCCTGAGAAGATAAATGGCGAAAACACTGAGTAATATCTAGGCCTAAAATACAGTTAGTTTCACACAGCACTGAGGCATCCTGACCTCACCTGAACCTTTGAGACCTCCCCATCGTGAGGCTTTAGAGTGCATCTACTTCTCAAAGGCTTGTTGTGAACCAAAACCAACCTGAGTCCAGGTCAGAGTCCACCTCTCTCTGCACTCTTATTCTGTGTGGCTGAAATCTTGAATTCCTGCCCAGCCTCCTGGAATAGTTCCAGAGAATCTAGGCTGCATAATGCCTAGGGGGTGGGGCTGGTGGAGGGAGTGTAACTGAAGGCTGGGAGAGCTGGGAGGGAAAGCAGGATGGAGTTAGTACATCTCACTTCCTCACTTCCTATCAGGAGAAATGGTGAGAGATTGCATGATTCCACAACTCTTATTTGGGGCATGACATGGCAGAACATCCTTAAAGAAAACACAAGGCCTGGCGCAGTGGCTTACGTCTGTAATACCAGAACTTTGGGAGGCCGAGGTGGGAGGATCACCTGAGGTCTAGAGCTCAAGACCAGCCTGGCCAATGTGGTGAAATCCTATCTTCACAAAAATGCAAAATAATAATAATTAGCCGGGCATGATGGTGGGTGCCTGTAAGCTCAGCTACTTGGGAGGCTGAGGTGGAAGAATCGCTTGAACCGGGGAGGCGAAGGTTGCAGTGAACTGAGATTGCACCATTTCATTCCAGCCTGGGCAACAGAGCAAGGCTCTGTCTCAAAAAAAAAAAAAAAAAAAAAAAAAAAATCAATAAACTAGTGTGTAAATCAAGTGACATACCTATTGCCTTCAGCATTATATTTGTATTTTGTATGCATTTTAGCTAGAGGTTATGTAGGTATTCCCAAGAGTATGATCCAAATCCTTTATCTAATCCATGAAAAACTTTCGTAAAGAACTTGGACCTTTATGCTCATGGCACTGTGGGAGGGTCAGGAATAAATTTAGAAGCAATTTGAAGATGGGAGAGCTGTAGCCATATATTTTGCAGCTTAAAAATATCACACAATAATGTGGATATAAATGCAGTGAGAATGCTAAATATTATGTAAATAACTTATTTAGACTCTCTTGAAAAGCAAATTTCAGAACAATACATAATGTGTAAGCCATTTCATTAAAATCTTAAAAATTTGGTGTTTCACTGAATCTAACAAGTCATCAAATGTAAGACAGCCCAATTTCAGAAATGTTCATATGTGAAAACATACGTATTTTAGGCCGGGCATGATGGCTCACGTCTGTAATCCCAGCACTTTGGGAGGCCAAGGCAGGCAGATCACCTGAGGTGAGGGGTTCAAAACCAGCCTGTCCAACATGGAAAAACCCCATCTCTACTAAAAATACAAAATTAGCCAGGTGTGGTGGCACATGCTTGTAATCCCAGCTACCGGGGAGGCTGAAGCAGGAGAATCACTTGAACCCAGGAAGTGGAGGTTGCCATGAGCTGAGATCGTGCCATTGCACTCCAGCCTGGGCAACAAGAGCAAAACTCCAACTAAAAAAAAAAATGTATTTTAAAATCAATAAATGTTTTTATAAATACTTTTTATAAAATCATTTAAATGAATGTTTTTAAATGCTCAATGTGTCAGAACTATATACTCTAAAACAGTCCAGAGAGAAATATACTTAAAAATGTCAACAACATACTTCTGGGAGAGGAGGGCAAGCTGAGATAAAGAGGCCCCCTACATTTTCATTCCATATACTTTTCTATTATTTGAATTTTTTACAGTGAGCATGTGTTTAGGTGACTTGTGTGTGTGTGCATGTGTGTGCACATATATATGTGTAAATGACACCAGTTCATATGGGTAATGTTATATACAGATTTTTTAAACAAAAAAAATTTTGTGTCTGGAACACATAGCCTAGTGGATCTTCATTTTATTAAGCATGACAAGCACATAATTCATGGAAGGCCAAAGAAAAGAAATGTTCTGTTTGTGCTGCAACTGCACATTCCTACCTGCTGTGAAATAAACCCAACCTTCCTGCTGGGGTCTGTTGATTCAGCTTTGCCATCTGGAGCAATCTCGCATTCACAGTCTGAATGGAAAAATGCTTCTTTGGTCAGGGTTTCTGCTGGTAGCCAGGTTTGTGGTATATGGTGTTAATTATATTCTTTCCATAAGAGAGCAATGCTCTACGTATGGAGGGGGGCTGAGCACAAGTGACAGCCAAAATTCAGGACAAAGATAATCCCCTTGCATGTCATCTGGTATCTCACTTGGGAGAAGAGAAAATCAGATTCCAGTCATCAGGCCAAAGGGCTGTGGGAGAGAGCGCACACCGGGCAAGGAAGGCTGTAAAGTCCAGGAAATGGGCTGCCTTATTATTCATGAGTCCTGGTGCTTCTGAGAACATTCTGTACCATGTGCACAGTTGGCTTAGTACAAATTCCAAAGCCACTTTTTTTTACATCACTTAGAATCTCATTTTCAGAGTAGGTAGATAAGTAAGTGTATAGTTAAACATTTGTAAACCAGTGCATTCCAACGAAATCCACTCATTGGCCACGTGACCAAAGGACATTTCAGTGCTTTAGTCACCACAGAAAGCAGCATTTTGCAGCCTACTGGAAAAGAATATTCATTCATTCCTTCCTTCCTTCCTTCATTCATTCATTCGAGAAATCACTTGTTGAGTGCCTACTGCATGCCAGGTACTGTGCTAGGAATACACACTGCTCACAACCAACAGACATGTTCGTGCCTTGATAGGGTTTACATTCCGGTAGCATTGGCAGATGATGAACAAACAAAAAAGAAATAATTGCAGATTGTGACAATGCTATGAAGGATATGAATAGGGTGACATGACAGAGTATAAGTGGGAGTGAGTGAATGGAGCTCTTCCTATGGTTTAGGAGTAAGTAACGCTTCCCAGGGAAGCTGTCACTGGAGCTTACTGCTGAAGGATGACAGGCAGCAAAAGCTGTGGGAAATACCCTTCCCTGGGCATCAGGAGACCTAGGTGTAGGTACCTTGCTGGGATGTGGCTTGCTGGGATGTGTCTCCTACCCTTTCTGGTCAATTTCCCAAGCTGCAAACAGAGCAATGTGTGAATCTAAATAATTACTAATCTGTTAACTGAAGAATAATGACTTTTATGTGATAGTAGCTTGTAAACTATAAAGAGTTACCCAATATTACCCCATGTGATCTTCGTAATAACTCTTCTAAGTAGGTAAAATAAGGATTGAAATAAGTTGGATACTGGCGCTTCTGGGTACACAATTTGTGGTACCCAATGCAAAATTAAAAAGCAGAGCTTCCTATTAAGATATGCTTAAATCAAGCAGTAAATCAAGCACAGTGGCCCTGGAGCAGGACAGGTTGTATGCCCACAAAGGCTGGCCTGGATACTGCACTGTCATCAGATTTGGCAGTGGCATGTATGTGTGTCACTTTTTTTGCTGCCTTTATATCCAAGTTAGATATTTTTGGAAAATACTAAATTGTCAAATACTATTTTTATTAATGTGACCATACCATTAAGTCTGATTCTGGGAAATTTGGTCTGTTTTTCATTTGGTGTTTTCTACCTCCTTCTTTCAATAGTTAAAAAATCTGTGAGAGCACTTAGAAGGCCAATATCTTTGCCAAAAATCTGTAGCAGTCAGTTGTTTTGCTGCAAGTTGTCTTGGCAAACAACTTTTGTGCGGGAAAGTGCTCTTGTTTTAAAATAGGAACATCTAAATGTGAGTCCTGGTTCTGCCGTTTAATATTTGCATGACCCAGGGTAAATCACTTAGTAACTCTGAAGTTTAGCTTCTTGTACAAAATTGAAGAAGTGTCCCTTTATATGTGTGTCAAGGTTGTTGGTGAGAATTCAGTAAGATCACGAGTGGTCACCTGTAGCATGTGGCACTCAGAGACGATGACTCTTGAGTTGTGTTCTGCCTGATGCCTGGCAGGGGGCACTTTCAGATGGTTTCCACTCATTGTTAATGGGAGGTGTTATCTCTGATTGGGGGGCACGTATTTCTTGTTGGTTATTAAATATTTTGACCTCATGCTTAAGTGGTAGGATTTGTACTACACTGAGTTGCAGGAGAATAACACGTTTACCATCTTATTTAGTGTATCAACAACGTCTCTACTGGAAAACACGCAGTTTTAAAAATTGAGGTGAGATTCACAACATAAAATTATACATTTTCCCCAGCTTTATTGAGGTATGATTGACAAAGAAAAATGGTATATATTTAAGGTGTATAAAAGGATGTTTTGATATATGTATACATGGAGAAATAATGACCACAATCAAGCTAATTAACATGTCCATCACCATTTTCAACAGGGCCTTCTTTCCTTGCTGACTCTGCCAAGCCCCTTCTCTTGGCTGTGGTTTCCCTGGATGGTAGGTAGGGATGGTGGGAATCTCATTCATCCATTCAAGCATATCACTAATTAGATGATGAGGCATTTAGCTAACTTAAGAGAGTCAAAGTTACTCTCACATGTTTACCCACCCTTCATTGAATTTCTTCGTGTTGACATTCAGAGCACTGGGAGGAAATTGTATTACGTCAATTCACCTGCTGCAAGCCTTTGTGAAATTAGCCGTTTTAAAGTAAACAATTCAGTGGCATTTAGTACATGCAGTGTTGTGCAACCATCACGTCTATCTAGTTCCAAAGCATTTTCATCATCTTAAATGAAAGCTTGCACTCATTAGACAGGCATTCCTCATTTTCTCATCCTCTCAACCCCTGGAAATCATTAATCTGCCTTTTGTCTCTATGGATTTGCCTATTCTGGGTATTGCATATAAATAGAATTATACGATTTATCTCTCACCTTTTCTGTCTGGCATCTTTCGTTTAACATAAAATTTACAAGGTTCATCTGTGCTATAGCATGTATCAGTACTGATTTCTTTTTATGGCTAAGTTTCTGCTGCACAATCTTTCTACTACAATTTGTTTGTCTATTCATCTGTTGCCAGACACTGGGCATTTTCTATCTTTTGGCTGTTGTGAACGGTGCTGCTTTGAGCATGCATGTACATGTATTTGTCTCAATTCTTGTTTTCTATTCTTCTGTGCAGATGCCTGGGAGTGAAATTGCTGTGTCATATGGTGATTCTATGTTTAACTTTTTGAACAAAAATATATACAATTTTAAGGCAAAAAGTAACAATATAAATTATTTTATTATAAAATATAAGAAGAAAACATTTTTATACTTTTTCTTGCCTTTCTGTCCCAGCTGCCAGTTATTGAATTGTTGCTACCTGGAGCCTGACCACAATTGAGAAATTGAACTCCAGAGCCCCCACCTCTAACCAGGAGACCTCCAAACAGAAAAAGCTCTAATAAATAAGAGTGCGTGAGATTATACTGCAAGAGTATAGGGGCCAAATTGCATTCCATGTCTCCATCTTCTCCCATCTATTAACTGAGCTTGTTGCTTTTAGGAATCCCTGAGTCACTCCAGTGAAGAGAGCTATTAGCTAAGGTTAATTATCATCACTGAAATGTGAGTAAATGAAAGAAAGTGAGTCACGCACTAGTGCGATTTTATGATGGTTATGAAGAAAGGGTAAATCAAATGTACAGATCTAAACTAGAGGGAACACTGGAGTGGTTGAATCATGGGTCTGAGTGAATGTATATTTTATAGAGAGTGCTTGTAGATTCTTAACATAATTGTCCCAGTGCTTTACTCAGACTGTTCTCTTCCTGGAGGCCCCGTGGTGACCTCTCTAACCACATTAAGTGAGCCCAAGTGAAGCACCCATTACTGGGAAGAAAGAGAACTGCAAGTTCACGTTTCTACTTTAGAGTTTCATCAAGAGACGGCTCACATCCTGCAACTGACCATTTTTTCCTACAAGTTATTCACTTAACAAATTTTAGCACAGTAGCCTGAGCAAAGGAGCATGCAGAGAGTACTTGGGAATGAAGTGAGCAAAGAGAGAAGATGCTGCTTCTCCCAGCTCAGCACCAACCACGTTTGCCACAGATGCGTTGCCACTGACTAATCCTACATGTCATTCCACCTTATTCCCAAGTTTGTTTATTCATTTATTTGGTTAATGATTTGGTTTTTAAGCGTCTGCAGGCACTATTTATTTATTTTTGAGACAGTCTCACTCTGTCTCCAGGTTGGAGTGCAGTGGCGTGATCTCACCTCACTGCAACCTCTGCCTCCTATGTTCAAGCGATTCTCCTGCCTCAGCTTCCCAAGTTGCTGGGATTACAGGTGCCTGCCACCACGCCTGGTTAATTTTTGTATTTTTAGTAGAGACTGGGTTTCGCCATGTTGGTCAGGCTGGTCTCAAAGTCCTGACCTCAGGTGATCCACCTGCTTCGGCCTCCCAAAGTGCTGGGATTACATGCATGAGCCACCGCGCGCGGCCTGCAGCCACTATTTATATGATGTTATATGGAATATAAACATGAATCAGAATGAACTCTATTCTCCAGGAGCTATCAGCATAGATGAGAAGATTGGGCATGGAGGCTTATAGCTTTAGCACAGTTAGAGGTGCAGGGTGGAGGTTAGAGCATGCACCCTGCCCTAGACTCCCTTAGTTTGAATTCTGTATTACCTTTTCAGAGTTATCTCCCATCTCTACCCCTCAAGTTCTCATCTGTAAAATGAGAAAAATAATAGTACTTATCATTATGAAGGAAACACACGGGACAGTGACTGGCACTAGATAGGAGTTTGTTAAACAAATAAGTGACAACTATCCTAACAGAGAAATAAATGAAGTTCTCTGGAAGTTCAGAGGCAGACATGTGCCCTGAGAGAGTAGGAAAGGCTTATGGCAGAGATGGCTTTTGGGCAAGACTTGAAGGCTTGGCCTAACTTTCTATATAACATTCTTTGTTCATCTGAGTCAGTGCTACCAGCATTGTTACATAAGTGGGACTTTGCCCAAATTTCTCTGTGCATGTCTATCAGAGTTTAATGTACAACTGGCTTTTTAAACATACATTCTGAGGATGCCCAGGAAAAGAATTATTCTCTTACACAGGGTTACTTATTTGTCCTTCAAATAATCAAACTGCTATTGTTTGACTTTGGGTAAGTCACTTAATTTCTCTAAAATTTGGTTCATCCATTTGAGGCAGAAAAGGCCTGAACTCAGTAAGCATTATGCACTGTGGCCTTTCTTTCTTTCTTTTCTTTTTTTTTTTTTTTTTGAGACAGGGTTTTGCTCTTGTTGCCCAGGCTGGAGTGCAATGGCAGGGTCTCAGCTCACTGCAACCTCTGCCTCCTGGGTTTAAGGATTGTCCTGCCTCAGCCTCCTGAATAGCTGGGATTATAGGCGCCCACCACCATGCTCAGATAATTTTTGCATTTTTTGGTCAGGCTGGTCTTGAACTTCTGACCTCAAGTGATCTGCCCACCTTGGCCTCCCAAAGTGCTGGGATTACAGGCATGAGCCACTGTCCCTGACTGTAGCCTTTCTTTTTTAAAATCAACTTTAAATTATTGTGATTGTGATTATTAACAATAGTGTTATGAGTTTTAGTCTTGTACCTCATTCACGTTGTTTTTATAAAGAGTTGAATATGAATTATGTAGGACTTAGGCCTGAATTTTAATGACTTGTTTCTTTCTTAACTTTTATATAGTCTGAAAAGGAGCTTTCCAAAACTATTAGACTGCCAAAAATATTTGACCAACAAAATTTACAATGTCTATGCTCACATTTACAAATTCCATCTCTAACCGCCCACCCACCCACCCTTTTGTCTGTCTAAATTCCTGCATTTACCTAGTTAGTGAAGAACTGCTAGCTTATTGATGCAGTCAAGTCAGACTTCATTCAATGAATGTGGACATTTATAAAGGGAGTAGACTTTTATTTAGAGATTTGTGACCTAATTTCAATTAGATTCACTACCTAATTTCACTCTGTTTTGTTTATTTCATACTTATGATGGATTCACATACTTGCATTCCTCAAATAAAAAAATAGAACTTTTGTTGGTTTTCTCTGGGCAAGAATCCTTGATGCACTTTTAAGTGTCACTGTGTTCTTTAGTCAGGATACAGGGCACAGATTGCAGACAGCAGACTTTACTGAACCTAGTTTAAACAGAAAAAGACTTAATTCAGGGAAGGGCAAGAGCAAGATCTGTAGGCTGAGTTTTAAGAAGCCACCATTAAATCGACATACCTAGGTAGCTGCTGACTTTTTAAAATAATAAGAAAGCAAGGAAATCATAAAACTAAAATCATAACTGCTCGCTCTAGGAACACTCCACTAGGCTGCAATGTGCATCCTCCAAATGGATGTTACCCTGTCTCCATCCTCTCCCTCTCAACCCCTACAAAGCTGGGGATCAGACCATGAGACCCGTTGTCTTGTCAGGGCTATTGTAGCAAAATATCACAAATGCCATGGCTTAAAAACCAGAAATTTATTGTCTCATGGTTCTGGAGGCTAGAGGTCCAAGAGCAAGGTGGCAGGGTTGGTTACTTCTGAGGGCTGTGAGGGAGTGTCTGTTGCATGCCTCTCTCTTAACTTCTGGTGATTTACTGGCAATCTCTGTTTTTTCTTAGCTTGTAGATGCATCTCTCCAGTCTCTACTTCCATGTTCACATGACATTCTCTTTGTGCATATGTCTGTTTTCTCAAATTTCCCCTTTTTCTGAGGTCAATAGTCATAGTAGATTAAAGCCCTCCCTACAACTTCATCTTGACTATCTGCAAAGACTCTATTCTCAGATAAGGTCACATTCATAGGTATATAACCTAACAATTTGTAGGGGGTTAGGATTTCAACAGTTTGGGAGGACGCAATTCAACCCATGACAGGACCTATGCAACCATTGCTGCAGTAAACACAAGAAAACTGAGAAATAGCAGAGTTGGCAGAATGGTCTTGACATTGTGATTTTCACCGCTGCCTTCTAAATCTTGTGTGGTTAGATCTGCTTGATGGAAGGAAGTAGTGCTATAAGAAATCTGATAGATGGCATAAGGGATTCAGCTTTTCAGCCTCTGAGATGCTGTAAAATCTGCCACAAGGGGTTGGAGTGAAGATGGATAAGCTAAAATGGAGTTGGATAAGCCAACCTGTATTATCTTCCACTTAGGGATGTAGAGAGCTGTAAGAGATGTTGTGAAGGTTAATGAGTCAATGAGTGACAGAGCTAAACAACAGTATTAGTTGGTAGTGAATTATTGCTCTGTCTCAGGATGCAATTTATTAAAATTCCTTTTCAACTGCTGCAAAAAATTTACTCATTGACTAGGAATTGTGTATCTAAAAGGCAGGTGATTTAGTCTCTTCTTACCAGCAAGATTATATTAGGCCCAGTATTTTTGAAACCTGTTAGAGCCTAGGGAGAATGTGATATATACATACAAAGCAAAGACAAAGAAAATAAAGGAAAATCCTGACATGCCTTGTGTTGATTAATAGTGTGTACCACCTGGCCTCCTAAGTTAGATTCTTAAAAACATCTTCAATCTTCTCTTTCTCTCACTTCCTTGCCTAATATTT
The DNA here is from genome assembly GCA_963573385.1 of Cacajao melanocephalus. Classification (NCBI taxonomy): domain Eukaryota; kingdom Metazoa; phylum Chordata; class Mammalia; order Primates; family Pitheciidae; genus Cacajao; species Cacajao melanocephalus. The sequence goes on from CAUYLG010018138.1 coordinate 35,630, forward strand.
TCATTGCCACAACCTAGAAATTGTGCCTTAAAATGAACCTCGAATTCGACCACCCCACTTTATTCCCATGGCTATTTTCTGAATGTAGTTCCTCATTGCTACTAGATAGATGATTGTAATAACCTGGTATTCCCACCTCTAGATTCTTTCTGATTGCAGGCCTTCTTTCACCCTGCAGCCAGAGTTATTCTTCCTAAAATTGAAATCTGGTTATGTCCAACGCACGTTCCAAATCACTGCTGTCCTAATTATTGTTACTAATGACCACTGTAGAAGAAGATATTTGTTCTTTTGATTTGGTAATTTTCCTGAACTTTCCCCTAAGCTTCTGCTACATTTTAACTATTTGCTGGATAGCTCTGCCTGGATATCCTAGGAGCCTCTCAAGCCCTGAAGTGACATGTACAAAATTGAATTCTTATCTACTAATTTCCTTTCTGGCCCTACAAACCAAACCAGAAAAACCAAAAAAACAAACTTCTTTGTCCTCTCATCCTGTAACTCCTTTATCATCCACCACTACTACTACAACAATGAGGCCTATTATCTTTTATTTTATAATGAAACTTTACAGTTTTAAAATCTAGAGTCTACGTTATTAGCAACCAAATCAATTTGGTTCTTTTTCTGAAGTCAGAAAAATTAGGTCTCAAATACTATCTGGAGGTGAAATATTCTCATTCCTAAGATGGGCTTACTATGTCAGCAAAACAAATAAAAACCAAATGAATGAAAATGCAAACAAAGACTGTCTCTGTTAAATCAGGCTATATAGGGATGAGTGGTTCTAATCCTATTATTTCTGTGCTCTACAAACTTCAATGGCTTCTAGTTGCCTATCAAAATAAATCACCAGGAAGAAATTACAGTTTGAAACTTTAATATCCCAATTGCATAGCCTCAAAACATAAGCAAAAATTCATGGAACTAAAATAAGAAATAGACAAATTCATCATCACAGCAGAAGTCTTTTATACTCTTAACTACTGATTTATTAAACAATGAATCTGTAAATATATACAGTGTTTGAATAACAAAATTTACAAACTTGATCTAATGAGCATTTATATAACATTGTAGCCAATAACTAGAGAATAGAAATTTATTTCAAGCACACATTAAATATTTATGAAAATTTATGGTGTTCTAAGACTTAAAGCAAGCCTCAATAAATTTTTAAAAGAGGGTATTCTATAGGCCATTCAATTAAATTGAGGGAAAGAGAGAAACTACATTTCTTAACATAGGAAAAACCAAGGACACAGTGGTTGAGATGGCAAGGTGGTAGACCACATACCAGGACCCAAATAGGAAATTTCCTCACTCTTACAGAGACCACAGGCGTACCTAAATCTAAAGTTGGACCAACCAGGTAAACCATACCTGTAAAAATAGCCTGTGGACAAAAAGGCAGTGAAAAAAAGATCCACTTGGAAGGAACTGCTTAGATTTTAAAAACATAATGATAGGCCAGGCATGGTGGCTCATGCCTGTAATTCAAGCACTTTGGGAGGCCAAGGCGGGAGGATTGCTTGAGCTAGGAGTTTGAGACTACCTTGGGCAACATAGTGAGACCCCATTTCTACAAAAATACAAAAATTAGCTGGGCACAGTGGTGCATGCCTGTAGTCCCAGCAACTCAGGAGGCTGAGGCAGGAGAATCACATGAACCCGGGATGCAGAGATTGCAGTGAGCTGAGATTGTGCCACTGCACTCCAGCCTGGATGATGGAAGTGAAACCCTGTCTCAAATAAAATTTTTAAAAAAGTAAAATAAAATAAATTTTAAAACCATAATGATACCTTGTACAAATCTGATAAATGTACTCGCTAGATTGTTCCACTATGATTAACTGGCACCTCCAAGCCTCCCCAACTTGTCTAGGGACCTAAACTGCAAGAACAGTCTGCATGTATGTGTTTTGGGGTGTGTGTATGAGGGGGGCATGGTGAAGAGTGAAGGAATAACATGCACTAAAAAGAATGAGTAAAAGCCTGGTTAGAAAAATCTCTCTTCATTAAAAAAATATTTCACTCCCAGGCAATGAATGGCAGCCAAAATAGTACTTAAGCAAATAAACTGGGGATAGAGCATCCAATAATGTTGAATGAGTGAGTGCATGAGAAACTCACTGGAAACATACAATGTAATTCTATCGCAATGTCCTGACGGAAAATTTTCACACATCCTCTATCTTCTTATTTCTTACCTAGGCTGGAGGGCAGTGGTATGATCATGAACTCAACCTCCCGGGCTCAAGCAGTCCTCCCATTTCAGCCTCCTCAGTAGCTGAGACTACAGGCACACAGCACCATGCCCTGCTAATGTCCTATTACTGTTTAAAAGAGAAAAATGGTGTCTTCAAAACACATATAGAGAAACAATTATGAGAATGTGATTTGAGCTTGAAATACCTCCTCTTGTAAGACTAAGGTTGACTCTTCATAACACAAAGACCACCTCAGAGGCTGCTAGAAATGAAAAGGTCACAGGGTTAACCAGTGATGAGGGCAAATTTGAGACTTTCTCAATCCTAGAACTGTTGCTGTTGGTTCTCCTCCTTTGACCTTTAGACCCAGGTTTCTGCAGGTGGCAAAACACCCAGATTCAAAGCCCTGAACTACTTGTCTCTTCAGGGTTCAAGAGACGCTGTTTCCCTCTGGATAACTAGGGGAGCACACAAATCTCTAGTCAAGGAGACATTCAGCTGCTTTTTTATGAATCTGGGAAAGCATGTTATAATCCCTAAACTGCGAGGCTTCCTGGTAAACTGTGTTGGTTAATACAGTGTAGGTCCAAGGCCAGAGGCGGGGGTCTTCCTACTCCATATTCTGTGAATTGAAAACACCAAAGGGTTTTCAAACTTGCCCTCCCAGGCACAAGAGTAGAGCAAGCAAAGATGGTGAGAAGGAACTTCCTCTCTGCCTGCAGGGAGATTCCTCCCAGCTTTCCTTATGACTCAGTGGGCCTGCTGATCACAGGAAAGCAAAGAGGAAGGGAAGGGGACACTGCTCATATCTGACAAACTTCCCATGAGGAAATATGTCCCAGTAAGTGTCACATGCTGAGCAATCAAATGAGCCTCTCCTCCTGTGGGAAGCAGTGGTAAGGGGGTGCAGAGAGGGAGCAAGCTCTCTTTCCAGTGCTTTCTGCCTAGGGGAGAGGGACAAAGCCCTCTTCTCCATGACTGGCTGCAGTGTGTGGGGAAGGAGTCACTGAGTCACTCTGCTGCCTCTGTCAGGCTCAGTTGAGACGAGAGGATTGGAGCTGGCTGAGTGTGAGGGCCACGGCGGCCTGAGAAGCTCCTCATATTCCTAGAGAAAGAAGGGGAAGCTTGCATATGCCATAGAGCATCGATGTGATCCAGGGATTCCTGAGCCACTGCAAGAAAGATATTTCCTGCTTGGGGTAACTTGACTGGGCATCCCCCATCTCAGGAAGGACCATGCAGATATCTGTCTTACTGACTGGTTCACTTCTTGTCCATCTGGCAGAGAAGAAGCAAGATGAACTCTTGTCACAATGGATGCTTTTGTCCTGCACTCAGATATTAACTGAAACAAATTAATTATTACATGTTTTCAAGACTATTATATATTTTCAGGTGGACATGAGCATTTACTGTACTTTAACTCTTGACTTGTGAGGGAAAGAGCTTAATGAAGACAACCTATAAACAATAAACCTATCCCAATGATGGGAGGCTTGAGGAGCCCAAAGGAACTTCACCTTAACCTGGCATCTTGTCACCTAGCAACTCTTCCAAAATCAGCATTCCTGTGTGAGCCTGAGTGTTATCTGATGAGTACACATTCCCTTGTACTGCTGCTCTAAATCTTCTCTCTTCCTTTCCACCAAAACCCATCCCCTTCCCCCTCCCTCTTCCAGCCATTGTCGCAAACATTACCCTTTCAAACTAGACAGGCTTCTTTGCAGTCTTGTGGATTTCACTTTCAAATAACTGATAACATTTGTCTCGGATGATTATAGAAAGGACACAGGTAGTAGATGAAGGGACCTTTAACCTAAATTTTATTTAGCCCTAAAGATCAAAGGAAGCCTTCAGAATCTGCTTATATGCCTATAACCTTATAAAATCTTGGAGAACAAGCTACACCTACACTCTTCTCAGCCTAATTGCTGTAAATTACTCCTTGTTTGTTTTTTTGTTTGTTTGGAATATGCCTTCATGTAATTATTCCTAACTGAAAAGTATGAATTATACTGTATTTCCTAGTTGCACAGCATATGGTGAAAAAACAAAAACGAAAAGGTGGACTAGTGCTTTTATATTAGCAAGTTTCACTATTATTCAAGGTCTCAATCCTAGGAGAGTGTTTATTCTGATCTCCTGCTCACCAACACCATGGCTTCAAAAAGAAAAAGCCAAATTAATTTTCTCATTATTTCAGCTTTTCCTATAGCTCCTATTTTTTTGGAATTATACATTTATTTGTTATGGTTGTCTATATTGGGCAGTGCCATTAATTATATCCTGAAATTTGAAATATTTGGGTTATAAAATTAGATTTTTAGGACATTTAAAAGTAAATAAAATCGGTGGATGGACATAAGGAGAATACATGTGGTATGTATGTATATGTGTGGGCATTTCTGTGTGTGTTTACACAGTGGCAGATCCCATGACTTCCAAAACAGCCACAGAGAGAAGAGTCTTAGAAATGAACTATGTAAACACTTTCCATTTCTGATCCTTCATGAAGATGATTCCTCACCTATATAAATATGCCTATAGATTTTCCCTGGGGATCTTTTGGTCAAATTTCTCTACTGGGGAAAAAACAAGCAAATGCAGTTACTACTATAATTGAAATAAAATATATGATGTGCTCTTTGTAAATGTAGGGTCCTGTCCACCAAATGTTCCTCCCACTCTGTACACTTATTGACCTTTTGGGAACTACTGGCCACCCATGCACTCCTCTGCTGTGGATAGTACGAGACCCTGATACCCAGCCTAGTTCTGGCTGGGACTCCCACGCTCAGCGAGCGCACCACTGCTTCACTGGCCTTACCTCCCACAAACATGTCAACATAAAATATGTACCAGCAGCAAATGTTTTTAGGAGAACACTGAGTACTGTACTTAGAAACTCTTATTTACTTGGGAAAAAAAAAAAAAAAGAAATAAAAACAAAGACAACTGGGCCAAAGTATTGAGGGTCAGAGAGGCAAGGACAACATGAAGGGAGTGTTGAAAGGAGGGAACGAGGCTTCTCATTAAAGTTTGGGTTTCTAGAAGATGGTGGGTATTCTTTTACCCACTCTGGTGATTACTAACACACCCTAGGGAAAGGGGAAAGGCCTGATAGATTTACTCTATCCTCAGTTATCACTTCCTTCTTTCCTTCCTGACAGAAATCTTCCTTTTTGTCTGTTAAGAATGGGCATATTTTCTAATAGAGGCCGCAGACCTTCATCCCTCATCCTGTGACAGGCCTATTCTCCTCTCCAGCCTATCCATCTCACCATCAAAACCATGTGGTGAGGATTTACTGCTGGCTTTCTCCTTGATCCTCTGTTCTGGGAGTAGAATATCACAGTCAGCAGTCCTTAATGTAAAATGGAACCTGTAGCTCTCAGCACGAGTGCTCTTCCTTACATAGGTATGCAACTACACATCACGTAATAGAAGAACTCAGGGCTGAAGGTCATGAAGCTCTTACCACACAAGAAATGTTCGAATTTCTCAAGACAACCAACAGGTCCATTTAGGTCATTTTCTAGAACTTAAATGTATGTTTTCATTGATCTTTATTATCGTTTAAGCCTACAGTTTCAACATTTCAAGATCTTTAAAAAACATCTTGATCTGCCTTTTGACATATTGGCTATTCTTCTTAGTTTTGAGTCACTTGAAAATCCAATTACTCAAAAAATATTTATCAGTTCTCTCTGAGTTACTCAAGTTATTATGAATCTAGTACCTGTACTATAATGTAGGTGATTCTATGAAGATATTATGGAAAAATTTGTTAAATATCTTAAATATATACCGCATTTATAGCATTTCTAAACTGATATTCTAATAATTTCATCAAATAAAGATATTAGGCTAGTTAGCCATGCCCTTCCTTTTCTAAGTTTTACATTGCATCTGTTTAATCAAACTATCTTTGATAAATCTGCTAAAGATTAATGTCAGACTCTTTCATGTGTAATTTCTAGAAGCTACCTTTTGTTTGTCTCTCTCCATGTTTCCAAACTCTCCTCTGTTTATATTAATTCAGAAATTACTGTAATTGGCCTTTCAATCAAAATGTGGACCCTTTCAGAAGCTTGAGTTACTTCAGCTCAGCCTGGGAACTTGACTCTGGACCAATAAGGAAGAGTAAAAAATGAACTTCTTATTTTCTCTACTATTTTAATCCCAATGCCTGACCATGTTTGTTCTATACTTTCAAGTTTGAAGATACTCTCTTTCAAAGGCAGAAACAAAACAGGAAAGTAATTCTGTCATTTCTCATCTGTTAATTCTGTGCCATCTGCTCAAGCAGTGGGGCCCTTCTTTGTTTTTTAAAAAAGCCTTTGCCTGTCCTTGGGAATTTGCACAAGTGCGTCTGGCCTCCAGCCTTCATTTCAACTTGTCCATGCTTCCCCTCCCCTGCCTCTATCTTACTTACTTAACCCTTTTGGAAATATATATATTGTGTACTGTTTTTTGTTTTTTAATGCTAAACTTCTCATAAAACTTCTTGTGAGGCATGGGACTTGGGCCAATTCTGTTGCCAGCAAATCTTGTGACAGCCAACTTGCTTGATTTCTTGATTTAATTCCCTCATCTGTAAAATGGGGACGAGAGTGCATGTCTTACAAAGTAGATGTGAATAGAATGATTACTGAAAAAGGTTTTGGCAGGCACTAAAGCACTATTAAGAATATAAGGTCTTATAATCTAGGTAACCAAATAGCACTTTACAGAAGCATATGTTCATACATGGTTAATGTTGGAAATGATCTGGGAGTTCATGAAATTTACAGAGGGGGAAACATCTGGAGAGGTGAAGGAACTTTTCAAAGTTCCCAGCTGGATACATAATGGTAGAGAGTTTAGAACACTATGAATAGTGAGTGACCAGTTAGCTGAACCATTGCTCTGCCAATTTGATAAACTTCTAGTTTTAGCTCTGCTACTAACTAGTTATGACTTTCTCAGAGTTGAATTTGAAATTACCCTACAATTACATTGTCCACTATTCCCGATTGCAGGTGTAGACATTCACCATGCTCTTTTCCCATTCCTTCTCAACACAGTATTCCAGACAGCCATGACCAGCCTTCCAGAAACTGGTTTGCCTGCTTTAGATTCTCCTTTTCTATTCAGTTGAGGTTCATTTGTTGTTCTATGGTCAGAGTGGTTTTGTTTTTAGATTTTTGTTTTGTGCTTTTTTTTTTTTTTGAGCCTCCTATTCTCTAGCTGTCTGTCATTTAGTGGCAAACTAATTCAAAAGACATCAGTGAAATTAATAAATAATCACAGGAAATGGAAGCTGTGGAGGAAAGCTGGAATAACCTGTTCATTTTGCAGAAAATATATATTTAAGTCAAATTAACAAATATTTAATTGGTGCCTATTAGATATGTGGTCTGCCAGCCTTTGAAAGGGATATTCAAGGAAGTATAATAGAACCCATGCTCCAGGAATTTACAATATTCTACAGGATATTTTATATATCAATTAGATAAATAATGCTACTTTTCCCATAACTAGTAATAATTGCCACCATTTTCAGAATGTCTACAGACAGTGGACTTGATAACATATTTCATCTTATTTAGCATTACAAATAATTACTATTATTTCCACTTTATGAAGGATAAGACTGAAACAGAGAGTTTAAGTTGTTTGTCTTAGGGCACACAGACTGAGTAACATAATCAGAATTTGAATTTACATTGGCCTGACTTCAGTTTGTACTTCGTATGAAAGTTTAAGATGTACTTCCTCTTGCAAATTACATGTCTGATTGCAGCCAGTATTATAAAGTCTGAGATGACATGCTTATTTTCCCTAAAATTTGATTCATCCAAATAATTAGGGATAGAAGCAAGGAACACTTAATTTTAGAACACCAGCCGATAGCCAGGTGAAATTTTGCCAAGAACCAAATCTAGCCTGGAAGTTTCCTCTTCCAGCTATTGGCCTTTCCATCTTCAAAATGTAGAGATCAACTGTTTGCTTTAAATTTGCCTTTTAAAGTATTCAAGTGCCGGGCTGGGCATGGTAGCTCACTCCTGTAATCCCAGCACTTTGGAAGGCTAAATTGGGAGGATCTCTTGAGGCCAGGAGTTTGGGACCAGCCTTGTCAACATAGCAAGACTCCATCTCTATAAAAATAAAAGAAAAAAAAATAAAATATTCAAAGCAGTTTAACGATTAATCCAGAATCTGTATATATTTATTAAAATTTTTTACGTACAAGCAGTTACTACATTTTTTTCTTTTTTTTAGGCAAAGAACACCACTTAATTTTACACAGAGCACTGAATTAGCCAGAATTTTCTGAACTAGGCACTCTTCATCCAATCCTGCTTTAGCTATCAATTCTTTTTGGAACAAAGATCTCTCCTCCTCTGCGATTTTCAAAAATATTCAGACTGTAATATTATTGTAATTTGTTTAATGGAAACTGGGAGCAGCAGTATAAACATATTTACCCCAAGTTTTATTGTGATTGTTGTGTCCTGAGTTATATTCTAAAGATGAAGAAGGGCCTGGAAAACTCTGTAGAACATCCGCTGTGTCCCAGAGGATCAATAGTGAAAGAAGATATTAGCATGTGTGGATGAGCTGGGTTCTGTCTGGGAGGTTTGTTTATTTACTTGTAGATAGGAGCATACCATAGATGTTCTTTTTCAAACAGAGGGATTAGCAAAGTTTTTCTTCTTTAAAGAACCAGTATCCGTTTTCTGTTTATGAAGATAAAATTGTTTATAGTGCCGCCAAATCTAAGCAGCTTTTATGTAGAATCTCCTCCAGTATCATCACCAATTGAATCCAATATACATTAGCCCATATACTTCTGGTCAAATGAGGCAGGGATTTTCAGTCAAACATGTTAGATTGGGCAAGTGATGATAACACAAAATTGGGCGTCTATGAGCTTCATTCTCTTTATGGTTCTTCCACAGACAAAAGTATGAGAATTTGACCTTTGGGTCTATTTACCTGTCTGAAAAATAACAGTAATAGGCACTTTGGAACTACCTACTTATCTTCTTTTTTGGTGTACAGAGGATTTAAGAGTTAAGCTCCCTTAGTTATCCAAATGAAAGGTTTGGCATAAGCACCAACTATGATTAGGGAAATGACTAAAGTGACAGGCATTCTACCACCAGAAGGTATTTCTGGAGTGAACTGATTTTACCTTTCGATTCTTCATCATCAAATCCATACTTGGATACGGCTTAATATGAAGCAGATAGAATAAATTGCCTTTACTGTTCATATACTGAAGAGCTTTACTTAATTAGGATTTGGTTGGGAACAAGGTGGTAAAGAGGCATTATTAGTGATTACTCCTGACACTTTCAAACAGTTTTTAAGGTCTTAAACTACATCTAATCATGAATTTCAAAGAATAGAAAGAATCATGGGGTGATGGTAAATCAGAATGGATTATGGCCTTCCTATAAATTGCAATGTAGGGTGCGTTAACAAACCACTTTAGCTCCTGAGTTAACTTTTGATCTTCTTACTGGAAAAAATTGTGCAAGTAAGATGTGTTTAACTTTTTTCTATTTGTCTGTGGTATGTCAGAGGAGGGGGGTAAGCCTAGGAAGTTTACACTAAAGTAAAACACTGTGGAAAGTTAGGAGAAAAGTTCAGGAGTACTTAGGAATACACATTCCTCTGCAATTTTTCCTATGGGAGAATTTTGCACTAACATATGCATTTTATGAGAAGAAAATATAATTAATTCCTTGGTTCCTAGGTTCCTTAGTCCTTTGTGAATTTAATTCAAGAAACATCAAACATCTACTACATGTAGGTACTAGTCCTAGGCCTCAGGAGCCACCAAAATGAATAAGCTACAGATGCCACCTTCACGGTTCTTCTAATGGAGCAGACAGATGCATAAGCACAACACGGAAGGTGGATTTAAGTGTCTGGCTGGAAGCAGGACAAATTATATGCTAGGGGAAAATAGAGGAAGATATGATAAGTGTGACCCAGGGTCAGGAGAGCTTTTGAGAAGACTTTGCACTGGATTGGAGCTTAGGGCAGATTTGGGAGACAGCATTTCCTGGTAAGCACTGACAATGAAATTCAGTAACAAAGGAGTCGGGTTGGAAATTCATGAGAAAACTGATGGGGCTAGAGAGTAGGATATAGTAGAAGAAGTTGGAATCATAGTTTGGGGTTTATGTGGGAAGACTGATGCTCTTTTCTTACTACTAATTTTCTTTAGAACAGAAGCTCACATGAAACTGCAGAGACTCTTCTTCAATTGCCTTTCTTTGAATGCACTTACTCTTTGGAACAAGCAACGTCTGATTAACAGTCTTGGCTGGGTGTGGCAGCTCATGCCTATAATCCCAGCATCTTTGGAGACCAAGATGGGAGGAGAGCTTGAACCCAGGAATTTAAGGATGTGGGATAGTGAGATATGGTGGTGCCACTGCACTCCAGCCAGGACAACAGAGCAAGACCCTATCTCAAAAGAGTAACAAGCCGGGTGTGGTGGATCATGCCTATAATACCAGCACTTTGGGAGGCCGAGGTGGGTGGATCACCTGAGGTTGGGTGTTCGAAACAGCTTGCCAGCATGGAGAAACCCTGTCTCTACTAAAAATACAAAATTAGATGGATGTGGTGGTGCATGCCTGTAATCCCAGCTACTCGGGAGGCTGAGGCAGGAGAATCACTTGAACCCTGGAGGTGGAGGTTGCAGTGAGCCAAGATCTCACCATTGCACTCCAATGTGGGCAACAGGAGTGAAACTCCACCTCAAAATAAATAAATAACAACAACAACAACAACAACAACAGCAACAAAAAGTCTTGCCAATGTTCCTTTTAATAAGATCCTTTAGTGCACTCTAGAGTTGCAAAGTCTAGGCCATTTAGCAACGGGTCATAGCTATGAAGTGGCAGTTAGAGATGGAGGCAATCACAGATGTCACTGAGTACAATCTTGTATTCATTTCTTATTGCTGCTGTAACAAGTTACCACAAATTTAGTGGCTTAAAACAACCCAAATTTATTATCTTACAGATCTAAAAGTCCAAAGTCAGTTTCACTGGGCTAAAGTCAAAGTGTCTACAAGGTTAGTTCCTTCTGGATGATCTCAGGGGAGAATAAATTTTCTCGACTTTTTCAGCTTCTAGCAGATGTCTGTCTTTGCTGGCTTGTGGCCACTTCCTTCATCCTCAAATCACATCACTCCAGTCCCTGCTTCCATCATCATATTGCCTTCTCTCTGATTCTGACTCCTTTATATCAGGACAGCTAGGCCCCTTTTCTAAGGACAGTTGTAATTACATCAAGTTCACTCAACTAGTCTAGTAATAGTTTACTTATCTCAGGATTCTTAAGCTAATCACATCTGCAAAGTCTCTGTTGACACGTAAGTTAACATTCAGAGGTTTCAAGGATTAGAAACCAGGCATGTTTAGGGGTTCTTTATTTAGCTTGCCACAAACCTCTCTATTTTACCAGACAGAAGAGTTCATGCCCAGTTTGGTATAAGACCATACAGGTAGTGACAGAGCTGAGCCTATGTAGCTTACTGTTTGTGACTCCCATGATGTCAGTCTTTCATGCTTTCCATGAGGAATCGGTAGTTCTCTTTAAAGAACAGATCCCCTCTGGGAGAGCACGGCAGAGATCCCACCCAACAGAGAGTGAGACTGACCAGGCACATCCAGAGTGGCCATTTAGGAGCAAGGAAGGCTCTTCATCATTAGTGTCACTGGGAAAGAACCATTCCAAGAGAGAAATAAATGGTTTCTGTAGGACCAGAAAAGGGCTGAGGAACTCTTCTTTCATTAAACTAAGAGGCTAGAGAAAAGAAAAGAGAAATGTGTAAGAAAGGGGAAGAATAAAGAGGGCAGAATGTAGAGAACGGAAGGACATATTGTGGCTGAGAGCCAGAGGGAAAGAAGATGATCATGATAACATGATCTCTTTATTAGCATCTAGAGTTTATCTTCTATGCCACCTTGTTTCTTTATGTATTTGTATCCACTGCTTGCAATTTCATGTCCTTTACTGACTGATCTTCCTCAATATTACATTCCCTAGAGAGCAGCAATAATTTTCATCTTTTCATGTACCACTGAGCACAAATAGGTTCTTTATAACAATTTAAATCATTTTAAAGATAATATACAGAGTGCAATATATGACTATCATTAACATTTTTCCTTGAAAATGTTCTGGAAAAATTCAAACCTGATTTTGTACTTTAACTGAAAGAAGAGCTTGAGGTGAATATGAAGAGCACATTATTTTTGAAACTAATAAGGAAAATGAAGATTACCAAGAAACAGCAAAGGCATATTTACATAAAGTTGAAAAAGCAACATAAGAGATAAAATGGAACATTTGAGAAGAAAAAGTAAGTTTAAAAATCATTTTTAGCTAAAAATAAAATAAGAAAAGGAGGAATAAACTGCTTCCCCATTATTACATGAGGAAGTACTGCTGATTAATAAAATAGAAACACATTGCTTCTTGGCCTTTGGCTAAGACTAAGTGTTTAAAAAGAGAAACAAAACATTTCTTCATTTTTTCCCAAAAGGTGACCTATAAAAGACTCAAACCATACATTAATTAGAAGGGAGGTAAATCAAGTTGAAAGAATATGAACCATTGTCAATATATCTATTAAGAAGTATTGAGTATTTTGAATCTTAATATTTCCACATTTTATAATTTTTTAGCTTCTTCAAGGTAGATGAGTTTTATGTTGTTATATTTTATTCAATACCTATTAACACAGCAGGTATTCAATACCTGTGTTAATAGGTATTCAATACCTATTAACACAGCAGGTACTTAGTAAATATGTGATAATAATTATGGGTATTAATTAGCCCATTGAGAATATTTCATTGTGCCCATATCAACAAGCTTAGATATTTAACTTAGAATATTTATTTATGCTCAGTACAAAATATGCCAAAATTAAAGTGAATCTAGTATACCACAATTTGGATTTTGAATATTTTAGGCAAATGACTGAAAACCTACTCAAATGCTCTCCATTCCTGCCCTTGGAAATTTCACCTATTCTTCATGTGGCCACCTCTTCATGAGACCTTCCCTGATCCTATAAGTCATTTCTGACTCTTCGGAATTTCTACACATTAGATAATGCACATTGTCTTTATTGTTACATTATTGACTTTAATTAGAATTCTATGTCTATATCATCTACTAAATGTTAAATTTTCAAAGGCCAAGACTGTCTATTCATCTTTGCATCTTTATATGCTTTGTGTACCAGTTATCTGCAAGTGGCCAATCTACATGTAGGCAAATAGATATGGACAGATATAGACAAGAATGAACAAATCACTGTAATGATTGTTCTATAATAATAACTCAGAATGACTTTCATCAGACCCTCCTTAATCCACCTGTTGAATAGTTTCCTGGAGGTGCGATGGTGCGATCTGCAAATCCATTATTTTTTTAAACAAACTTCCTAAATTATTTACACAAAGCCTGCTAGGCATCTGGCTCCAGCCGCATTTGGGAATCACTCCCCAACAAATGGGCCAGATACACAGTTCATCTTATTGTGAGAGCAATGTTCACCGTAAGCATGGATAATTAGTAGACAATGGGTAAGCTGCTTTGGAGGGGACAGAATACATGATTTCAGAAGTAAGAAATGGAATGTATCAACTGGAGGTGATATAGATTGGTAATTTGGGTAAAACTAACCTGAGAAACATCTGACTCAGCTCTGCTTAGCAAGCCCAGCCCCATTCACACTGAAATGGAGAATTAAATTAAGACCACTAACTAGACTCCAGGGCACTATCTTTCCTGTTCTCTGTAAACTCTCAGGATATTTATGAGTCATTCTCCTTTCTTTCCATCAAGACCTGTTACAATAATTTATGTGTATGTTTGTTCAGTTACCTTTACAGTAAATATAAAGGCTAGCTTTGGCATTCTTTTTTTTGTTTGGTTTTGGTTTTGGTTTTGTGAGGTGTTTTTTTGAGATAGAGTCTTGCTCTGTCACCCCACCTGGAGTGCAGTAGTGCAATCTTGGCTCACGGCAACCTCTGCCTCCCAGGTTCAAGCAATTCTCCTGCCTCAGCCTCCTGAGTAGCTGGGATTACAGGCACGCACCACCATACCCAGTGAATTTTTTGTATTTTTAGTAGAGATGGGGTTTCACCATGTTGGCCAGGCTGGTCTTGAACTCCTGAGGTCAAGTGATCCACCCAACTAGGCCTCCCAAAGTGCTGGGAATATAGGCATGAGCTACCATGCCCAGCCAGAAGGCTACTTTTGACATTTTAAGTATCAAATATGCACCCCATTTTTCAGGTTGTCAATAGTAACTTACAGGAATTTTTCCTTAAAAACGACTCTTTGAATCTTTCTCAGCAATATCATAATATGCTAGTTAAAAAAAAAAACTAAACTAAAAAGTCTCAAAGATTAAAAAAATATATACCCAGGAGAGGAAAAATCAGGAAATGTAAGATCTCACGATTTTTGTGAGATGGAAAGAGACTGAAGTTGTAACTGATGCAGCAGAGAGTAGAGGGCTATAATTTATATGGCCTCTAAAGTCGAGTATTAAGGAAAAGTGAGCTTATTCCTATCATGGAACTTTTACGGGGTCTAACACCAGAGACACCAGATTCTGCAGAAGGTAAGAACTTAAAATAAAGGAATTAGTTGTAAATCATGCTATTTAGTGATTGGACCCTTAGACCTCTTTTTGTACTTACATATAACCTGGGATTAACTTACACCCCAGCAAGGGCAAAAAATCTGAGCTTTATTTTCAAGCAGCATTAAATAGGAGGACTTCAGACATGGAGGCACCAGAAAGATGGGATGAAATACTGGGCTGATCATGGAAGGACGGAAAGAGTCTGCATATTGAATGGTAGGAACCTCCTCCCTCCTCCACTCTATTTTTATGTTCTAGCTATTTACTTCTTAGGCAGAAGACAGAGGATTCCTGTTTAAAGAAAATAAATGCCATCTAAGGAGAGATTGATTTCCACATCCTACTATTTGGGAGTTTCATTCAAAGTCTTTGACTCCCATCCAATTATTCTACTAGTCTCATCAGTTGATAAGCTCATGATTACACAGATCTTTTTAGTGCATTGTTCTTAAATGTTAATTAATAGCCAGGGATTATCAGACATTTCAAGAAAGCCTCTAGTACGAAAGAGAAAAATCAAGTATACAAACAGAAAATGAAACAAAAATCCGAAATTCAGATCATTTAGAAAATGGCTTCATTTTTCCACTGCCTTCCATTTACTGCTAGTCCTGCTCCAGTTCTGATAAATGGTTTTTGCCTCTTTTCCTTTAAATGAAAGCGTTCTACACTTGTACCTCTTCTGGGGATTTCTGTCTGGTTTTCTCATGCCCAAGACTGTGCCCTGATAACCCGCCCAGCACTCACTTCCTCCCAGACCTGAGCTTTGCCCTGCTCTAACCACCAATCCTAGACACACATAGGTCACTTGCCCTGAGTATACTCCATTCCTGATCTAGAAATCCAGCTTTGTAGCATTGACCTTGTTCCCTGCTCACGGTCGTCTCTGACCTGCCCACCTGCTTGCAAGAGCTTAGACTTTCCATTGTTTTGCTCCACTCACCTGCTGGAACTTTGCTGGTCCTGCTGGCGTTTACTGGCTGCCTATGCCTTCCTCTCCTGCCTATCTCCAACCTTCAGGACGTTAGCTGGCCTTCTCCCGTTGCCTACACCTGCATCTGCTCCCTAAGAACTTACTGTTGGATATGTGTTGTTTTTAGTTCCTGGCCCCTCTAAGGCTGAGCCATCCTACTGAGTCCTTAACTGAATACTAAGTACCAAAGTGGTTTGGGCACTTATGAGTCATCTACTATTCTCCAGTCTAGGGCATAGGTTGGCCCGAAGTTGCCAGTTAAAAAGACACAGCAACTTGGTTGAATGAAGAAAGGATCTCTATTATTCTTAATTCCCTTCCTGCCAGTTGAAATTCTCATTGCCTGGGTCGCTCTGTAGCATCAGTAAGCAGCGGTAGAGACCTGTCCCGCCCATCTGCCTCCACCAGGTAAACCATGCTCTGCCACCCCAGCTTCCGCAGCCATGAAACCCTAACCACACTGTCCTAAGCACCTAGTGCTACCTTCCTCCAGCCCACCTGGATGCTGAGTCAAGTCTCTGGGGAGGTCTCTGTCCCCAGAATTTCATAGTTGAATTGCTGCTCCTGCTGCTTTGAATGTTCTCTTTAAAAAAGAAAGAAAGAAATTCCTTTGAACTAAAAAAAAAAAATCTCAGAATGATTAAAATTTAGGCTGATGAATGAAAATATGCTCCCCAAAGATATCTTCAAGTAATCATCTTTGAATTTTTTATAGGTTTTGGTAGAAATAAAAGACATTAAAAGGCATTATTTAATTTTTTTGTGCTTATCTTTCAGAAGTAGGGCTCTACTTGGTAAGCCATTAAGTGCCCAATAATGAGAGAAATAGTCTAACAGTGTAAATTGAAATGGGGAGAGCTTCTAAATCCATCTACGTCTTTTATTGTTCTCTCTTCAAAAGTTTATCGAAATGTAACTTTTCTCATAATGTTGAGTTCATATTTTAGCTTCTGAATGTTGCCTACTTAGTCAGATATTACAAATCATTTAAAAATGTTGAAGTATTGTCTTCAGCAAAACGTGTTGTCACAATGCAAAACACACGATCATAAATCAGAACACTGACTTAAAATGTTAATTTTGGTCCACAAGTTGATTGTTTTGGTATGGTTGTAACTCTTAAATGTAGTCTGGTACCATCGATGGTATAAAGGCAATTTTTTAAAGAATGTAATAACAATGGTTAATAGTTTATAAATTATGCAGAGACAGAACTATGTGCTTTAAAATTCCTTTCAGTCTTTTAGTGCTTTTTTTTTTTTTTTTTTTTTTTTTTTTTTTTTTTTTTTGAAATTGAGATTGGGGCAATGGATGTTTGGCTGGGGGCCATATTTGGAAAGGGCCAACCCCCCCACCCCCAACACCCCACGACT
>CAUYLG010018139.1:0-90192 GCA_963573385.1 Cacajao melanocephalus
TTCCTATTTCTCCACATCCTCCCAGTACCTGTTGTCTCCTGATTTTATAATGATTGCCATACTAACTGGCGTGAGATGGTATCTCAATGTGGTTTTGATTTGCGTTTCTCTAATGACCAGTGATGATGAGCATTTTTTCATATGTTTGTTGTCCTCATATATGTCTTCTTTTGAAAAGTGTCTGTTCATATTCTTTGTCCACTTTTTGATGGGGTTGTTGCATTTTTTTTCTAGTACATTTGTTTAAGTTATTTGTAGATTCTGGATATTGGCCCTTTGTCAGATGGGTAGATTGCAACATTGTTTTTTTCCATTCTGTTGGTTGCTGGTTCACTTTAATGACAGTTTCTTTAGCTGTGCAGAAGCTCTTTAGTTTAATTAGATCCCATTTGTCTATTTTGGCTTTTGTTGCCATTGCTTTTGGGGTTTTAGTCATGATGTCCTTGCCTATGCCTATGTCCTGAATGGTATTCCCTAGGTTTTTTCTAGAGTTTTTATGCTGTTAGGTCTTATGTCTAAATCTTTAATCCATCTGGAGTTAATTTTTGTATCAGGTGTAAGGAAGGGGTCCAGTTTCTGCTTTCTGCATATGGCTAGCCAGTTTTCCCAACACCATTTATTAAACAGGGAATACTTTCCCCATTGCTTGTTTATGTCAGGTTTGTCAAAGATCAGATGGTTATAGATGTGTGACATTATTTCTGAGGCCTCTGTTCTGTTCCATTGGTCTATATCTTTGTTTTGGTACCAGTACCATGCTGTTTTGATTACTGTAGTCTTCCAGTATAGTTTGAAGTCAGGTACTTTGATGCCTCTAGCTTTGTTTTGTTTGTTTGTTTGTTTTGCTTCAGATTATCTTGGCTATGCGGGCTCTTTTCTGATTCCATATAAAGTTTAAGTTGTTTATTTTTCCAGTTCTGTAAAGAAAGTCAATGGTAGCTTGATGGGGATATACCTTGGGCAATATGACCATTCTCACCATATTAATTCTTCCTAAACATGAGCATGGAATATTTTTTTTCTGTCTGTTTGTGTCCTCTCTTATTTCCTTGAGCAGTGGTTTGTAGTTCTTTTTCTAGAGGTTCTTCACATCCCTTGTTAGTTGTATTCCTAGGTATTTTATTCTCTTTGTAGCAGTTGTGAATGGGAGTTCACTCATGATGTGGCTCTCTGTTATTGGTGTATAGGAATGCTTGTGACTTTTGCATGTTGATTTTGTATCCTGAGACTTTGCCGAAGTTGCTTAACAGCTTAAAGAGATTTCGGGCTGAGACAGTGGGGTCTTCTAAGTATACAATCATGTCACATGAAAATAGAAACAATTTGGCTTCCCCCCTTTCCTAACTGAATACGCTGTATTAATTTTTCTTGTCCAACTGCTCTGGCCAGAACCTCCAATACTATGTTCAATAGGAGTGGTGAGAGAGGGCATCCTTGTCTTGTGCCAGTTTTCAAAGGGAATTCTTCCAGTTTTTGCCCATTCAGTATGATATTGGTTGTGGGTTTGTCATAAATAGCTTTTATTATTTTGAGATACATTCCACTGATACCTAGTTTATTAAGAGTTTTTAGCATAAAGGGCTGCTGAATTTTGTCAAATACCTTTTCTGCATCTATTGAGATAATCATGTGGTTTTTGTCTTTGGTTCTGATTATATGATAGATTACATTTATAGATTTGTGTGTGTTGAACCAGCCTTGCATCCCAGATGACTGGATCATGATGGATAAGCTTTTTGATGTGCTGTTGGATTCGGTTTGCCAGTTATTTACTGTGGATTTTCGCATCAATGTTTATCATGGATATTGGCCTGAAATTTTCTTTCTTAGTTGTATCTCTTCCAGGTTTTGGTATCAGGATGATGTTGGTCTCATAAAATGAGTTAGGGAGTATTCCCTCTGTTTGTATTGTTTGGAATAGTTTCAGAAGGAATGGTACCAGTTCCTCTTCATACCTCTAGTAGAATTTGGTTGTGAACCTGTCTGGCACTGGACATTTTTTTTTGTTGGTAGGCTATTAATTGCTGCTTCAATTTCATTCCTTGTCATTGGTCTATTCAGGGATTCAACTTCTTCCTGGTTAAGTCTTGGCAAAGTTTAAGTGTCCAGGAATTTCTTCTAGATTTTCTAGTTAATTTGTATAGAGGTGTTTGTAGTATTTCTGTGGGTTTGGTGGTGATATCTCCTGTATCATTTTTTATTGCATCTGTTTGATTCTTCTCTCTTTTCTTTTTTATTAGTCTGGCTAGCAGTCTATCTATTTTGTTGATCTTTTGAAAAAACAAGCTCCTGGATTTATTGATTTTATGAAGGGAGTTTTGTGTCTCTATCTCCTTCAGTTCTGCTCCTAGTTATGTCTTGTCTTTTGCTAGCTTTTGAATTTGTTTGATCTTGCTCCTCTAGCTCTTTCAATGTTGATGTTAGGGTGTCAATTTTATATCTTTCCTTGTTTCTCTTGTGGGCATTTAGTGCTACAAATTTCCCTCTACACACTGCTTTAAATGTGTCCCAGAGATTCTGGTATATTGTGTCTTCATTCTCATTGGTTTTGAAGAACATCTTGATTTCTGCCTTTATTTCATTATTTATCCAGTAGTCATTTAGGAGCAGGTTGTTCAGTTTCCATGTAGTTGTGTGTTTTTGAGTGAGTTTCTTAATCCTGAGTTCTAATTTGATTGCACTGTGGTCTGAGAGACTGTTTGTCATAATTTCTGTGCTTTTGCATTTGCTGAGGAGTATTTTACTTCCAATTATGTGGTCAATTTTAGAATAAGTGTGATGTGGTGCTGAGAAGAATGTATACTCTGTGGTTTTGGGGTGGAGAGTTCTATAGATGTCTATTAGGTCCGCTTGGTCCAGATCTTATTTCAAGTCCTGGATATCCTTGTTAATTTTCTGGCTCGTTAATCTGTCTAATATTGACAGTGGAGTTTTAAAGTCTTCCACTATTACTGTGTGGGAGTCTGTCTCTTTGTAGATCATTAAGAACTTGCTTTATGTATCTGGGTTCTCCTGTATTGGGTGCATATATATTTAGGATAAATAGCTCTTCTTGTTGCATTGATCCCTTTACCATTACATAATGCCCTTCTTTGTCTCTTTTGATCTTTGTTGGTTTAAAGTGTGTTTTATCAGAGACTAGGATTGGAACCCCTGCTTTTCTGTGCTCTCCATTTGCTTGTTAAATCTTTCTCCATCCCTTTATTTTGAGCCTATGTGTGTGTTTGCATGTGAGATGGGTCTCCTGAATGCAGCATACCAATGGTTCTTAACTCTTTATCCAATTTGCCAGTCTGTGTCTTTTGTCTGGGGCATTTGGCACATTTACATTTAAGGTTAATATTGTTATGTGTGAATTTGATCCTGCCATTTTAATGACAGCTGGTTGTTTTGCTCGTTAGTTGATGCAGTTTTTTTCACAGTGTCAATGGTCTTTACCATTTTGTACATTTTTGCAGTGGGTGGTACTTGTTCCTTTCCATGTTTAGTGCTTCCTTCAGGAGCTCTTGTAAGGCAGGCCTGGTGGTGACAAAAATCTCTTAGCAGTTGCTTGTCGTAAAGGATTTTATTTCTCCTTCACTTATGAAGCTTGTTTGGCTGGATATGAAATTCTGTGTTGCAAATACTTTTCTTTAAGGATGTTGAATATTGGTCCCCATTCTCTTCTGGCATATAGGGTTTCTGCCCAGAGATCCCCTGTGAGTCTGATAGGCTTCCCTTTGAGGGTATCCTGACCTTTCTCTCTGGCTGCTCTTAGAATTTTTTCCTTCATTTCAACCCTTGTGAATCTGATGATTTCGTGCCTTGGGGTTGCTCTTCTAGAGGAATATCTTTGCGGTGTTCTCTGTATTTCCTGCATTTGAACGTTGCCCTGCCTTACTAGGTTGGGAAGTTCTCCTGGATAATACCCTGAAGAGTGTTTTCCAACTCGGTTTCATTCTCCCTGTCACTTTCAGGTACACCAATCAAATGTAGATTTGGTCTTTTAACATAATCCCATATTTCTTGAAGGCTTTCTTTATTTCTTTTCACGCTTTTTTCTCTTAACTTGCCTCCTCACTTTATTTCATTGAATTGATCTTCAATCTCTGATATCCTTTCTTCCACTTGATCAATTCAGCTTATTGAAATTTGTATATGCTTCATTAAGTTCTCGTGTGTTTTTCAGCTCCATCAAGTCATTTATGTTCTTCTCTATACTGGTTATTTTAGTTAGCATTTGGTCTAACCTTTTTTTCAACGTTATTAGTTTCCTTGCACTGGGTTACAACATGCTTCGTTAGCTCCGAGAAGTTTGTTATTACCTACCTTCTGAAGGCTGCTTCTGTCAATTTGTCAAGCTTGTTCTCCATCCAGTTTCGTTCCCTTGCTAGTGAGGTTTTATGATCCCTTGGAGGAGACGAAGCATTCTGGGTTTTGGCAATTTCAGCCTTTTTGTTCTGGTTTCTTCCCATCTCTGTGGATTTATCTACCTTTGGTCTTTAAAGTTGGTGATCTTTGTATTGGGTTTCTGAGTGGACACCCTTTCTGTTCATGTTGAAACTATTTCTTTCTGTTTGTTATTTTTCCTTCTAACAGGCCCTTCTGATGCAGGTCTGCTGGAGTTTGCTGGAAGTCCACTCCAGACCCTACTTGCCTGAGAATCACCTGTGGGGGCTGTAGAACAGCAAAGATTGCTGCCTGTTCCTTTCTCTAGTAGGTTCAGAAGGGTACCTGCCAGATGCCATCCAGAGCTTTCTTGTATGAGGTGTCTCCCAGCCTGGATACACAGGGGTCAGGGAGCCACTTGAGGAGACTGTTTGTTCCTTCTCAGTGCTCAGGTTCTATGCTGGGAGATCCATTGCTCCCTTCAGAGCTGCTGGGCATGGACATTTAAGACTGCTGAAGTGAAACCCACAACCATCCCTTTTCCCAGGTGCTCTGTTACAGGAAGGTGGGGGCTTTATGTATATGTCCCTGACAGGCTGATGCTTTTTTTCGAAGATGCCCTGCCCAGCAAGAAGGGAGTCTAGTCACTATCAGCCTGCAGAGGCCTTGCTGAGCTGCCATGTGCTCTGCCCAGTTGCTGTGTAAACTTCCTGGTGTCTCTGTTTACACAGGCAAAATTAAAATCTCCTACCCGAGCCTCAGCTATGGCAAACGCCCCTCCCCCATTAGGCTTGAATGTCCCAGGTGGAGCTCAGATTGCTGTGCTGGCTGCAAGAATTTCAAGCCAGTGGATCTTAGCTTGCCGGTCTTTGTGTGAGTGGGACCCACTGATCCATATCACTTGGCTCCCTGGCTTCAGTCCCCATTTTTTCAGGGGAATCAGTGGTTTTGTCTCATTGGCATTCCAGGCACTACTCAGGTATGAGAAAAAAAAAAAACTGCTGTGGCTAACATGGCCACCCAGTTTTTTGCTGGAAACCCGGGTCACTGGTGGTGTAGGCACCAGAGGGAATCTCCTGGTCTGCGCGTGGTGAAGACCATGGGAAAAGTGCAGTATCTGAGCTAGAGAGCTGGAGTGTCTGGAAAAGTCCCAAAAGGCTTCCCTGGGTTAGGAGAGAAAGTTCTCCAGCCCCTTCCACTTCCTGGGTTAGGCAACGCTCCCCCTGCTTCAGCTTGCCCTCCTTGGGCTGCACCCACTGTCTAACCAGTACAATGAGATGAACCTGGTACATCAGTTGGAAATGTTCAGATCACTCGCCTTCTGGCTCGCTCTCACTGGGAACTGTGGACCGGAGCTTTTCCTATTCAGCCATCTTGGCAGAAGTGTGCCATGATGAAATTTTAGCAGATATACCTTAGGGTAAAGATCTTGGAGCTCACTAGGAATTTCTTTGTGGACAAAATATGGGGGAGGCATGTAGCTTTTCATCTTTTAGCCATCTTATTTAGGAGCCAAAAGGGGAGGAAGGTTTGCCGGACCCAGTTTCCAGCTTAACTTTTTTCTTTGGCTCAAGGAGTTTGGGGTCTTTAGATTTATTTTCCTTTCACAGCTACTATGGTATCATACAGAGCAATAGCTTCACTATCCTAACAATCCTCTGTGCTCTACTTAATCATCCCTCTTTCTTTCTCCCCAACTTCTGGTAACTGATATTTTCACTCTTTCTACAGTTTTTTCCAGAATGTCATATACTTAGAATCATTTAGTGTGTAGCCATTTCAGTTTAACTCCTTTCATTTAGCAGTATGATTTAAGATTCCTTCATCTCTTTTCATGGATTGATAGCTTGCTTATTTTTTCACAGACTAATATTCCATTGTGGATTTACTGCAGCTTTATCCATTCACCTCCTGAAGGATATCTTGCTTGTTTCCAAGTGTTAAATTGTGAGTAAAGTTGCTGGCATTGGTGTTTACTTCTATTTTTTTACTAGATTGCTTTATATTTCAATTACATTTAATGCGATTTTTAAGATTTCCATCTATCATCTTATTAGCTTTCCATTTGTGTGATTTATTGTTCTTTCCACCCCCTCCCCTTTGCCTTTTGTTGATAAAATCAGTCTGTTATGATTCTATTTTAAGTGTTTTACTTATTATAATTTTTTTGTTTTGTTAAATTAGTAACTGTGTTTATGAAACATATATTTAACTTACAATTACATACCTTCAAGTAACATTATACTATATCTTATATAGTGTAACAACCTTATGGTATGTCCTCTTAGCTTTTGTAATCTTGCTGCCATACACTTTACTTTTATGTATGCCATAAAGTATAAAGTAATATATTATTTTTATTTAAACAGTAAATTATTATGGAAGATATTTAAATAAAAACAGTTATATATTTATCCATGCCATTACCATTTGTAGAGCTCTTCTGTCTTTTCTGTACATCCATATTTCCATCTCCTGTCATTTTTGTTCTGTGCTTAAAGGAGTTATTGTAGTACAGGTCTGCTAGTGATAAAATATTTTAGGTTTTATTTATGTGAAACCTTTACTTTTTCATGATTAGTAAAAGTACTAAAAAAATAAAAAATTACTTTCATTTTAATTGGGTATGGAATTTTTTTCTTTTCTTTTTGAGATGGAGTCTTATTCTGTCACCTAGGCTGAAGTGTAGTGGCATGATCTCAGCTCACTGCAACCTATGCCCCCTAGGTTCAAGGGATACTCCTGCCTCAGCCTCCTCCGTAGCTGAGATTATAGGCCCCTGCCACTGTGCCTGGCTAATTTTTATATTTTTAGTAGAGATGGGGTTTCACCATCTTAGAGAGACTGGTCTTGAACTCCTGACTTCGTGATCTATCTGCCTCAACCTCTGAAAGTGCTGGGATTACAGGCCTGAGTCATGGCACCTGGCCTGGGGATGGAAATTTAATTCTAATTTTAGGTTAATTTTATTCTTTCAGTAGTTGTAAGTGTATCTTACATTCTTTCCAATAAGAAATTGCTTGCTTGCTTTATTTTTTTAAAAAATCTCTGTATATACGTCAATTTTTATTCTGGCTGCTTTTAAATATGTTTTCTTATCACTTTTTTTGAGCAGTTTAACTATGGTGTGCATTTATGTAGCTTACTTCATATTTTGTGCTCTTGGGGTACATTGAACTTCATGGCTCTGTGGAGTTTTACTTTATATTTAATCTGGAAATTTTTCAGACGTTATTTTATCAAATAGTTTTTAGTCCTGGCCCCCTCACTTCTTCTGGAACTTCAATGGTACTTGTACTAAGCCACCTGAAATTGTCCTAAATTTCACTGGCGCTCCCTTCATTTTATTCTTTTCTTCTTTTTCTCTGTGTGCTGCATTTGAATTGGTTCCTGTTGTTGTGCTTTCAGTTCACTAGCCTTTTTATTACACAATGTCTAATAGGTATAATTCTCAATCAATCAGTATATTATTCACCTCAGATACTGTAGATTTATCTTTTAAAGTTCAATTTAGTTCTTTTTAATAACTCTCATGTTCCTAGATTTGCATTTTAATATGATTAATATTGTTATAAAAATGATTTTCAGATACTGTAGATTTTTCTTTTAAAGTTCAATTTAGTTTTTAATAACTCTCATGTTCCTAGATTTGCATTTTAATATGATTAATATTGTTATAAAAATGATTTTCATGACCTCGACTACTCTTTTTAACATCTGTTTTTATTCTGGTTTATTTTGATTGATTGATTGTTTATATATGGCACTTGATATTGCAGGACAAGAAGGGATAATGATGATTAATATTCTGTAATGGTTCTGGGACATTTGGCTTTGCATATGAAAAAATTGATGAATAGGGGGATTTCCACCAAGATGGCCAAATAGAAACATCTCTGGTGTGCAGTTTCCAGCGAGAGCAATGCAGAAGGTAGGAGATCTCTGCATTTCCAACTGAGGTACAGGGTTCATCTCACTGGGACTGGTTAGACAGTGGGTTCAGCCCAAGGAGGGTGAGCCAAAGCAGGGTGGGGCATCACCTCACCCAGGAAGCATAAGGCACCAGACAATTCCTTCTCCTAGCCAAGGGAAGCCATTAGGGACTTTGCGTGACACTGTGGCACTCTGTCTCAGATACTGTGCTTTTCCCTTTTCACACAGTCTGCACCACCTGCAGACCGGGAGATTCCCTCTGGTGCCGACACCACCAGCTGCCCCGGTTTCCAGCACAAAACTGGGGGCCGTTTTAGCAGCAGCAGCTTTTTTTTTCCTCATACACCAGTGGCACCTGGAATACCAGCAAGGTAGAATTGCTTATTCCCCTGAAAAAGGGGCTGAAGCCAGGGAGCCAAGTGATCTGGCTCGGTGGGTCCCACTCACATGAAGACCAGCAAGCTAAGATCCACTGGCTTGAAATTCTTGTAGCCAGCACAGCAGTATGAACTCCACCTGGGACATTTGAGCTCAGTGCAGGGAGGGGCTTCTACCATTACTGAGGCTCAGGTAGGAGGTTTTAACCTCACCTGTGTAAACAAAGTCACTGGGAGGTTTACACAGCAACTGGGCAGAGCCCATGGCAGCTCAGCAAGGCCTTTGCAGGCAGACTGTCAGTCACTAGACTCCCTTCTTGCTAGCCAGAGCGTCTCTGAAAAAAGGCAGCAGCCCATCAGGGATATATAAATAAAACCCCCAGCTTCCTTTGACAGAGCACCTGGGAAAAGGGGCTGTTGCAGGTTCAGCTTCAGCAGACTTAAATGTCTCTGCCGACATCTCTGAAGGGAGCAATGGATCTCTCAGCACAGGGCTCAAACTCTGATAAGGGACACACTGTCTCAAGTGGCCCCCTGATCCCCATGTATCCTGATAGGGAGACACCTCCCAGCAGGAGTTGACAAACTCCTCATACAGGAGAGTTGTAGCTGGCATCTAGTGGGTACCCTTCTGAGATGAAGCTACCAGAGGAAGAAACAGTCAGCAATCTTTCCTGTTCTGCAGCCCCCGCAGGTGATTCCCAGGCAAGCAGGGTCTGGAGCAGACCTCCAGCAAACTCCAGCAGACCTGCATCAGAAGGGCCTGTTTGTTAGAAGGAAAGCTAACAAACAGAAAGGACATCTGCTCAGAGACGCCATCCAAAGGTCACCCACTTCAAAGACCAAAGGTAGATAAATTCACAAAGATAGATAGGAAGAAACCAGTGTAAAAAGGCTGAAATTGCCAAAAACCAGAAAAAATGCCTCTTCTCCTCTAAGAGATCACAAATCCTCACCAGCAAAGGAACAAAACTGGATGGAGAATGAGTTTAACAAATTGACAGAAGCAGGCTTTTCTCCGAGCTAAGGGAGCATGTTCTAACCCAATGAAAGGAAGCTAAGAACCTTGAGAAAAGGTTAGACGAAATGCTAACTAGAATAGCCAGCATAGAGAAGAACATAAACAAACAACCTGATGGAGCTGAAAAACACGGCTCACACAAGTTTCAATAGCTCAATCAATCAGCGGAAGACAAGATGTCAGAGATTGAAGATCAACTCAATGAAATAAAGTGAGAAGGCAAGATTAGAGAAAAAAGAGTGAAAAGAAATAAAACCTCCAAAAAATATGGGATTGTGAAAAAAGACCAAATCTACGTTTGATTGGTGTACCTGAAAGTGACAGGGAGAATGAAAACAAGTTGGAAAACACTCTTCAGGATATTATCCAGGAGAACTTCCCAACCTAGCAAGGCAGGCCAACATTCAAATGCAGGAAATACAGAGAACACTGCAAAGATATTTCTCAAGAAGAGCAACACTGAAACATAATCACCAATTCACCAGGGTTGAAATGAAGGGAAAAAAATGCTAAGTGCAGCCAGAAAGAAAGGTTTGGTTACCCACAAAAGGAAGCCCATCAGACTCACAGCAGATCTCTTGGCAGAAACTCTATATGCCAGAAGAGAGTGGGGGCTATTATTCAACATCTTTATAGAAAAGAAGTTTAAACTCAGATTACATATCCAGCCAAACTAAGCTTCATAAGTGAAGGAGAAAAAAATCCTTTATGGACAAGCAAATACTGAGAGATTATGTCACCACCAGGCCTGCCTTACAAGAGCTCCTAAAGTAAGCGCTAAACATGGAAAGGAACAACCAGTACCTAGCCACTACAAAAATGTACAAAATGGTAAAGACCACTGACATTATGAATAAACTACATCAACTAGCAGGCAAAAAAACCAGCTAGCATCAAAATGGCAGGACAAAATTTACACATAACAATATTAACCTTAAATGTCAATGGCTAAATGCCCCAATCAAAAGAGACTGGCAAATTAGATAGATAAAAATAGTCAAGACCCAATGCTGTACTGTATTCAGGAGACCCATCTCATGTACAAAGAAAGACACACATAGGCTCAAAATAAAGAGATGGAGGAAAATTAACGAAGCAAATGGAAAGCAAAGAAATGGAGGGCTTGCAATCCTAGTCTCTGGTAACACAGATTTTAAACCAACAGAGATCAAAAGAGACAAAGTAGGCATTATGTAATGATAAAGGATTCCATGCAACAAGAAGAGCTAACTATCCTAAATATATATGCACAAAATACAGAAGCATCTAGATACATAAAAAGCAAGTTCTTAATGACCTATGAAGAGAATTAGACTCCCACACAGTAATAGTGGGACACTTTAAAACTCCACTGTCAATATTAGACAGATCGACAAGCCAGAAAATTGACAAGGATATCCGGGATTTGAACTCAGATCTGAACCAAGAGGACCTAATAGAAATCTACCAAACTCTCCACCTCAAATCCACAGAATGTACATCCTTCTCAGCACCATATCACACTTATTCTAAAATTGATCACATAATCGGAAGTAAAACACTCCTCAGCAAATGCAAAAGAATGGAAATTATAACAGTCTCTCAGACCACAGTGCAATCAAATTAGAACTCAGGATTAAGAAACTCAAAAATGCACAACTACGTGGAAACTGAACAACCTGCTTCTGAATGACTACTGGATAAATTATGAAATGAAGGCAGAAATCAAGATGTTCTTCAAAACCAATCAATCAGAATGAAGACACAATGTACCAGAATCTCTGGGACACAATTTAAAGCAGTGTGTATAGAGAAATTTATAGCACTAAATGCCCACAAGAGAAACAAGGAAAGATATAAAATCGACACCCTAACATCACAAAA
The DNA here is from genome assembly GCA_963573385.1 of Cacajao melanocephalus. Lineage (NCBI taxonomy): Eukaryota > Metazoa > Chordata > Mammalia > Primates > Pitheciidae > Cacajao > Cacajao melanocephalus. The sequence goes on from CAUYLG010018139.1 coordinate 11,563, forward strand.
GAAGTAGAGGGGCAAGATCAAACAAACAAATTCAAAAGCTAGCAAAAGACAGGAAATAAATAACTTAGAGCAGAGCAGAGCTGAAGGAGATAGACAGAGACTCAAACAACCCTTAAAAAAAAAAATCAGTGAATCCGGGAGCTGGTTTTTTGAAAAGATCAACAAAATAGACTGCTAACCAGATTAATATAGAATAAAAGAAATAAGAATCAAATAGAGGTAATAAAAAATAATAAAGGGGATATCAACCACCCCAATCCCTACTACCAGAAATACAAACTACTATCAGAGATTACTACAAAAACCTCTATGCAAATAAACCAGTAAATCTAGGAGAAACCAATAAATTCCTGGACACCTACACTCACTGAAGACTAAACCAGGAAGAAGTTGAATCCCTGAATAGACTAGTAACAAGGTTTGAGATTGAGGCAGCAATTAATAGCCTACCAACAAAAAACAGTCCAGGACCAGACAGATTCACAGCCTAATTCTACCAGAGGTGCAAAGAGGAGCTGGTACCATTTCTTCTGAAACTATTCCAAACAATACCAACAGAAGGAATCATCACTAACTCTTTTCCTGAGTCCAGCATCATCCTGATACCAAAACCTGGCAGAAACACAACTAAAAAATAAAATTTCAGGCCAATATCCATGATAAACATTGATGCAAAAATACTCAATAAAACACTAGCAAACCAAATCCAATAGCACATCAAAAAGCTTATCCATCATGATCAAATCAGTTTCATCCTGGGATGCAAGGCTGGTTCAATGTCCGCAAATCTATAAACATAATCCATCACATAAACAGAACCAAAGACAAAAACCATGTGATTATCTCAATAGATGCAGAGAAGACCTTCAACAAAATTCAATAGCCCTTTATGCTAAAAACTCTCAATAAACTAGGTATCGATGGAACACATCTCAAAATAATAAGAGCTATTTATGACAAACCCACAGCCAATATCATACTGAATGGTCAAAAACTGGAAGCATTCCCTTTGAAACCTGGCACAAGACAAGGATGCCCTCTTCCACCAGTCCTATTCAACATAGTATTGGTAGTTCTGGTCAGGGCAATCAGGCAAGGAAAAGGAATAAAGGGTAGTAATTTAGGAAAAGAGGAAGTCAAATTGTCTCTATTTGCAGATGACACAATTATATATTTAGAGGTCCCCATTGTCTCAGCCCAAAATCTCCTTAAGCTGATAAGCAATTTCAGCAAAGTCTCAAGATACAAAATCAATGTGCAAAAATCACAAGCATTCCTATACACCAGTAATAGAAAAACAGGGAGCCAAAGCATGAGTGAACTCCTACTCACAATTGTTCTACAAAGAGAATATAATACCTAGGAATGCAACTAACAATGGATGTGAAGGACCTCTTCAAGGAGAACTACAAACCACTGCTCTAGGAAATAAGACTAAGACAGGAAATAACATATGGAAAAACTTCCCATGCTCATGGCTAGGAAAAATCAATATTGTGAAAATTGCCAAACTGCCCAAAGTAATTTATAGATTCAGTGGTGTCTCCATCATGCTACCATTGACTTTCTTCACAGAATCCACCTTAAACTTCATACAGAAACAAAAAAGAGCCTGCATAAGACAATCCTAAAGAATAAAACAAACAAACAAACAAAAAAGCTGGAGATATCATGCTACCTGACTTCAAACTATATTACAGGGCTACAGTAATCAAAATAGCATGGTGCTGGTATCAAAACAGAGATATAGACCAATGGAACAGAACAGAGGCCTTAGAAAGAATGCCACACATCTATAACCATCTGATCTTTTGCAAACCTGACAAAAGCAGAAAAACAAAATGGAAAAAGTATTCCCTGTTTAATAAATGGTGTCAGGAAAACTGGCTAGCCATATGCAGAAAGCTGAAACTGGATCCCTTCCTTACACCTTATACAAAAATTAACTCCAGATGGATTAAAGATTCAAACATAAGACAGAACGCCATAAAAACCCTAGAATAAAGGCTAGGCAATAGCATTCAGGACATAGGTATGGGCAAGGACTTCATGACTAAAACATGAAAAGCAACAGCAACAAAATCCAAAATATATAAATGGGATCTAATTAAACTAAAGAGATTCTGCACAGCAAAAGAAACTATCATTACAGTGAACCAGCAACCAGCAGCATAGGAAAAAATTTCTGCAATCTACCCATTTGACAAAGGGTTAATATCCAGAATCTACAAAGATCTTCTTAAACAAATTTACAAGAAAAAAAAATACCATCAAAAAGTGTGTGAAGGATATAAACAGACATTTCTCAAAAGAAGACATTTATGCAGCCAACAAACCTATGAAAAAATCTCATCTCTGGTCATTAAACAAATGCAAATCAAAACCACATTGAGATACCATCTCACGACAGTTAGAATGGCAATCATTAAAAAATCAGGAGACAACAGATGCTGGAGAGGATGTGGAGAAATAGTAATGCTTTTACACTGTTGGTGGGAGTGTAAATTAGTTCAACCATTGTGGAAGACAGTGTGGCGATTCCTCAAGGATCTAGAAATAGAAATACCATTTAACCCAGCAATCCCATTACTGGGTATACCCAAAGGATTATAAATCATTCTATTATAAAGACACATGCACACATATGTTTATTGTGACACTGTTCACAATAGCAAAGACTTGGAACCAAACCAAATGCTCATTAATGATAGACTGGATAAAGAAAATGTGGCACATATACGCCATGGAATACTATGCAGCCATAATAAAGGATGAGTTCTTGCCCTTTGCAGGGACATGGATAAAGCTGGAAACCATCATTCTCAGCAAACTGACACAAGAACAGAAAACCAAACACCACATGTTCTCACTCATAAGTTTGAATTGAACAGTGAGAATACATGCACAGTGGGAGGGGAACATCACACACCAGGGTCTATTGGTGGGAGGGCGTGTAGGAGAAGGATAGCATTAGGAGAAATACCTAATGCAGATGACGGGTTGATGGATGCAGCAAACCACCATGGCATGGATATACCTATATGACAAACTTGCATGTTCTGCACATGTACCCTAAAACTTAAAGTATAATTAAATAATAAAAAATCATGAATAAAAATACATATACAATATGTGTTTGTATAGGTACTCTCTATAATGTTTGCACAATGATGAAATCACCCAACAGTTCCTTTTTCATAACATATCCTCATCATTAAGTGATGCATGCTGTACTCTAATCCTTCATAATTTTTTTTTCCTGAGACTCAGTCAGTCTTCTCACATACATACATACATTAAACCATAACAAATAGCTGAGAAACATCCTCTAGAATTCTCTGGAAAAACATTTGTGTATTCCTAGTTCTGTTCTCTCTAGCAGTCTTCACTGCAACTTCTTGCCTGAAGTTATCTGTCTTTTCAATTCAGAAATTCTGCCAGACACCACTTAGTTTCATCAGATTCAGATTAGAGAATGTCTACAACTTACTGGAACCTAAATGACACCAGTCTTTTAACCTTTAGTTTTACAATAAAGAGGTAAGATATTGGGAGAATAAAATAGGATTACAAAGACCAGTAGTATAAAAAGCTAAACATGATATAAAATGTCATAATATTTACTTACTTTTTATCTTGTTTTCCTTTTGTCTGCCTATAAAACAATAAAACCCTCTTAGTTTCTAATAGATTAAAAATATCTTTAATGTCAAGGTATTGTGTCAATTTAGAGCTCTTAACTCAGACCCTCCTGTTAATCTGTAAAGCACAAGTCAAGTCTGGGAATATAAAGGAGAATTCTAAGTTGAAAAGTGGCAATCATTCTTCAATTCAGAAGAAGCTCTTATTGTAATAAATAAAATAAAAAGAACTTCCTTTGTAAATCTTTCAGGGGCAGGCAATATAAGAGATATATTAAATAGACCGTGTGATGAACTTTAATTGGAAGATATGGGTAAGAATACCAGGACTTCCATTGTTTGCTCTAACTATGTGATATTGGACACAATATTTAAACATTCTGAGTCTCTATGTTAATATGCTCTCACAATGCAATAAATAAATTCTTGACACTGGGTAATTTATAAAGAAAAGAGGTTTAATTGGCTCACGGTTCCACAGGCTATACAGGAAGCATGGTGCTGGCATCTGCTTGGCTTCTTAGGAGTCCTCAGGAAACTTAACAACCACTGTGAAAGGCGATGGGGTCAGAAGCATATCACATGGCCAGAGCCATGAGAGATTGAGGGGGTAGATGCATCACACTTTAAAACAATTAAGAGCAAGAGAGATTGAGGGGGTAGATGCAACACACTTTAAAGCAATTAAATCTCAGAATTGTCTATTGTGAGAAAGATTCCAAGGGGGATGGTGCTAAACCATCATTCAACCACCTCCTTCATGTGAAATCCACCTCCATGATCCAACCACCTTCCACCAGGCCCCACCTCCAACACTGGGGATTGAAATTCAGTATGAGATTTGGGCAGGGACACAGATCCAAACCATATCAGTCTAGGTCCCTTATTTTGTTTATTTGTTTATTTTCTGTCCAACCTATTAGAATATAAGTTTGTCCCAGGAAGGAACCATGGCTGTGTCATTAATGTTTGTATCCCTAACATGTAGCATAATATGATTATATATTATGTGTAAACCTAATAGAAGATATTTAATAATTTATTTTTTTAAGGAAGGAATAAAAGCTCCCTTGTTTTCAGTTAACTCACTCAAGGGAGGCAAAATACTCAAAAAGCCTTTTTTATAAGATCCACTGATGCTCCCATCTTTTTCTAACTCTCCTAGTGTCTTCATTTTATTTTTACCACAGATTGAATTTCATAGTCAATTTAACCACTGCTTTGCATGTGTTTCAACCATCTTGCTTCTATCTCTAAATTCATTCTATTATTTTTTCTAAATCACAATCCTGGTTAAATGTAATTCCTTACCAGTTGGCAATCTTTACCACTGATAAGTAGAGATACATGGGTAACAATGCACCTCTCAGAACTGCATCAGTACAGCTAGATATGGCTGGGTAAATATGTATGACCACTCAGGTTAAAATCATTACCACAAACCTCAAGCACAGCCTTTACTGCTTGGCAATAAAACTACATTTCTTCAGTCCATTCATTTACTGACTTGTAAGATGACTATTTTATGCATTCCTTCTTCCCTTCAAACACCACACTCATTTGAGTTTCTACTTCATTAAAGAAATTAAAGCACTCCGAGAAGAATTTGTACAAACTTCCACCACTGAAACTACTGACACACTAGCATTTGTGTTTATACACTTGCCCTTCTTTCCTATTTATACATAGAGATTATTCATGCTCCTATTTAAAGCCAATTCTCTGAATTTCCACCCTTTCATCTATTCAAATACATTCATGCACTGCTTAACAACATTTTGTTCAATGACAAGCCATATATACCAGTGGTCTCATGAGATCATACTCCTTAATGTTTACTATACCTTTTCCATATCTTAGATTTGTTTAGATACCCAAATACTCACAATTGTGTTGCAATTGCTTACAACATTTAGTATAGTAATCTGCTGTAGAGGTTTGTAGCCCAGGAGCAATAGGCTAGACTATATAGCCTAGTGTTTAGTAGGCTATGCCATCTAGGTTTGTATAAGTACACTCTGATGTTTGTACAATGATGAAATCACCTAACAATGCATCTCTCAGAATATATGCCCATCTATAAGTGATGCATAACTGTAATTCATTTTAACAAAAAGTTCTCCTCTCTCCAAATGGATAGAACTAGAGGCCATTGTTCTAAATGAAATGACTCATATACAGAAAGTCAAAACCTGCATGTTCTAACTTATAAAAAGAAGCTAAATAATGAGTACACATGAACATATAGAAAGGAGGGAGTGAGGGCTGAAATACTACCTATTAGGTACAATGCATACTATTTGGGTGATAGGTACACTAACAGCCCAGACTTCAGCAGTATGCAAAATATCCATGTAACACAGTTGTATTTAGTTTTAGGCCATTCTTGCATTGCTATAAAAAATACTTCAGGCTAGATCATTTATAAAGAAAAGAGGTTTAATTTGCTCACGGTTTTGCAGGTTGCACAGGAAGCCTGGTGCTGGCCTCTGCTTATGGTGAGGTCTTAGGCAGCTTACAATCATGGCAGAAGGCAATGAGAAACCAGCATGTCACAGAGCGACAGTGGGAGCAAGAAAATGTGAAGGTGCCGCACACTTTTAAACAACCAGATCTCACATAAGCATAGAGTGAGGACTTACTCATAAAGAGAGCACCAAGCTATTCATGAAGAATCAACCGCCATGACCCAAACACCTCCCACCAGAACCCTCCTCCAACACTGGGAATCACATCTCAAAATGAGATTTGGAGGGGGACACCTCCTGACCATATCAAATTTGTATGCCTAAATCTATAAAAATAAAAAGTTGAAAAAAAGTCCCCCTCTCTCTTCTATATCATCATTTCTTTATTTGAATTATTACATCAGCATTTAAATATACTGCTACTTTTATTTTAAAAATAAAGCCCCCTGACCTCACTTGGCCTCCAATTACCATCTCATTTTTCTAATTCTATCTATAGAAAAACTTCTCTCAAAAATATTTTCTGTCTATCGTGTTCTTTCATTATTTCGATCCACTTCATTTAAACTCTCTCCACTGCCCCACTGAAACTACTCTTGCTGACATCACCAGTCTCCATATACTTAAGTCTAATCATATATTCTCAGTCATTTTTCTTGACCTATGATCAGCGTTTCACACAGTTTATTACTACCTTCTAAAAACTATTTGTTTAATTCCTAGAATATCACCCTCCTTCCTACTCACTTGTTCTTTTTAATCTGTTTTGCAGGTTTTTCTTCTTTCTCTGATGTTTTAGGTTTGGTGTAACCCAGGCTCAATTCTTAGACCTTATCTCCTCTCTCTTTACACTCACAACTAGGATGAAATCATCCCCAGTGTCATGGCTTTAAATACTGTTTGTATGCTAATAACTGGTTTATTAGCATACAATAATGTATGCTTCTCTGAAATTATAATATATAGCGTCAGGTGGTTGCCTCTGAAATCTGAACTGCTGTATTAACTATCATGCCTAAAACAAAACTCTTAACTTTACACCCTGTTTTCAAATTTACTCCAAATACATTTTCCTCATGTTACTTAATGGTAGACAATTCTATATTTTTATTTGCTTAGATCAGAAATCATTGCCTTCTTAATTTTTCTCACACTACACATTTGGTCCAATAGATAGTCCTCCACTTACATTTTATATCCAGAATCACATGACTTCACACTCTCCAGCCTAAGTCACTGTCACTGCTTTCATGGATTATTGCAATTTATTTCTAACTGGTTTACCTACCTTCACCTTTGCTCTTCTGCAGTCTATTCTCAGCACAATGGCCAAGATAATTATATAAAGAGTAACAGGGTCATGTCATTTTTCTGTTCAGAACAATGCAGTCTTCCTCCATGGCACTCAGAATAAAAACCAAAGTTCTTAAAATAGCCTGTGAGACCCTCTTAGACCTGACTTCCTGTTATCTCTCAGATCTCATCTACTATTCTAACTCAGCACTGCATGGCCACCCTGGCCTCCTCACTGTACAAGTATATACCAAAGATGAAACTTCTTCAAAACTTTGTAAGCCTTTTCCTTCTTCCAGGAATTTCTCTCTCAAATAGCCACATGCCTCACTACCACACATCCTTCAACCCTTTGTTATACTATTAAATTTCCCAGTGAAGCCCGCTCTCACCAACCCTATTTAAAATTGCATGACCACTATCCAGCCCTCCCAAAACCAATGCCTTTTTGTGATTCAGACAGGAAAACAAATCATGCCAGATTTTAAAAACAGAGAACATTTAGTATAAGGAATTCATGACAAAGCTGTGGAAGAGCTGAGAAGCTAAAAAGAGGATGGAGAAGCAGCCCAGGCATTAGCAACAGCAAGAAACGTCTACAAAAACCTCATGGGACTAGAAGGACTAGCAAAGGGAATGATGTTATCAGAACCCTGAATGCAGGGTTTCTGGTGGGAGTTAAAACCACAGTGAAGGTGTCCAGCTAAATCTCTGCTGGAGCCATAGAAGAGGGACTGTTTGGCTGGATGCCCCAGGAATCAGAGAGAGGTAAGAGAAATACACTGGTTTCTGTTCTCCCAGACTCCTTTGTTTCACACTGGGTAAACCCACCCAAGTACAGAAGGCCAGGAAACTTGAGAAATGTAGTTCTCTGTAATGCATGGTAAAACCAAGATACGTAGAGGGTAGCAGGTTGGTGCACTTACCATCTCTTTAGTGTACCAAACAGGGCAATTGGTTTATTATCTTTGCCTTAACAAGATCAAAAGTGAACAAGGGAATGGATATCTGTTTATTTTATTTACTTGGATATCCCTACCACTTGGAAATATGTCTGCCACATAGTAGATCTCAAATATACGTGTAGAATGAGTGAATATGGTGGAATATGAGGGTTGAGAAATGCATTTTCTTCTTGCACCCATCACAAAACTTTTAAAATCATCTACCTATGTGATAATTTGTATTCATTACACATTACTCATAAGGATTTATTGTAGAAAAAGTTATCAGAGTGAAAGAACAAATGTTCACAATAGGTGGCACATGAAGGACAGAAGCATAGAATGACTGCCTCCCACAGGTCACTTGTGAAAAAGTGGCATTTCATGACTTTTGGAGAAAGCAGAAAAGAGGAATGCTTGTTCAAGTGCTAAAGAGAGTTTGAAGGAGAGATGGAGTGAAGATAAAGAGGATTTCAAGCAGCTGTGCATTAAAGAATAGAGTGATGAATAAGGAATAGAGAAATCTTAGGCCTTTAACAGTTTGTCAGTGATGACTATAAGCAATAAAAAACAAAGCTGGAGGCATCATGCTACCTGACTTCAAACTATACTACAGGGCTACAGTAATCAAAACAGCATGGTACTGGTACCAAAACAGAGATGTAGACCAATGGAACAGAACAGAGGCCTCAGAAATAATGTGACACATCTACAACCATCTGATCTTTGACAAACCTGACAAAAACAAGCAATGGGAAAAAAATTCCCTATTCAATAAATGGTGTTGGTAAAACTGGCTAGCCATATGCAGAAAGCTGAAACCAGACCCCTTCCTTACACGTTATACAAAAAATTAACGCAAGGTGGATTAAAGACTTAAACATCAGACCTAAAACCATAAAAATCCTAGAAGAAAACCTAGGCAATACCATTTAGGACATAGGCATGGGCAAATACTTCATGACTAAAACACCAAAAGCAATGGCAACAAAAGCCAAAATACACAAATGGGATCTAATTAAACTAAAGAGCTTCTGTACCACAAAAGAAACTATACTCAGAGTGAACAGGCAACCTACAGAATGGGCAACAAATTTTGCAATCTCTTTATCCAATAAAGGGCTAATATCCAGAATCTACAAAGAACTTAAATAAATTTACAAGAAAAAAACCCCATCAAAAAGGGGGCAAATGATATAAACAGACATTTCTCAAAAGGAGACATTTATGCAGCCAACAAACATATGGAAAAAAGCTCATCATCACTGATCATTAGAGAAATGCAAATCAAAACCACATTAAGATACCATCTCCTGCCATTTAGAATGGTGATCATTAAAAAGTCAGGAGACAACAGATGCTGGAGAGGATGTGGAAAAATAGGAACACTTTTATACTGTTGGTGGGAGAGTAAATTAGTTCAACCATTGTGGAAGACAGTATGGCCATTCCTCAAGGGTCTAGAACTAGAAATACCATTGGACCCACCAATCCCATTATTGGATATATACCCAAAAGAATATAAATCATTCTATTATAAACATGCACACATACATTTATTTATTGGGCACTGTTCACAATAGCAAAGACTTGGAACCAACCCAAATGCCCATCGATGATAGACTGGATAAAGAAAATGTGGCATATATACACCATGGGATACTATGCAGCCATAAAAAAGACAAGTTCATGCCTTTGCAGGGATACGGCTGAAGCTGGAAACCATCATTCTCAGCAAACTAACACGAGAAAGGAAAAATACATGTTCTCACTCATAAGTGGGAGTTGAACAATGAGAACATCTGTACACAGGGAGGGGAACATCACACACCAGGGAGTGTCAGGGGGTTGGGAACTGGGGGAGGGATAGCATTAGGAGAAATACCTAATGTAGATGATGGGGTAATGGATGCAGCAAAACACTATGGCACATATATACCTATGTAACAAACCTGCACGTTCTGCACATGTACCCTAGAACTTAAAGTGTAATTTAAAAAAAGAATAAGGAGAAAAAAAATAGCAGGGAATGGGAATTGATATACCAATATTTGCTTGCTTACTTTCAACAATCTTTCTAATATAAATATGAATTATAAGTTAATAACACTAAAGCTATATGTTCTTTTTCCAAAAAAATAAAAGATAATATAGGGCTGAACTTCACATTATTTCCTAACATCCAGAGACTCAAGAGTTTAAATGTTATGAAGAGACCTGTAAACACTCTTCTATGACACTTCTAAAATAAATTAGTGTCATCGCCTTCCTCATTCTGCTGTACTTCCCTGCATTAATTAGTGAGGGCATTTTTTCCCTCATTCAGCTGTTACCTTTTTCTATTCTCTTTTCCATTCTTTAATTGCCTCTTTTCATCCTTTTTAAACTAATCTCCTTTTATCCTCTTTAACTTTATTTTCTTATCTTTTTCCTACACTTCCTCTCCACACATATTTATGGGAAGCTTATATACTCCTGCAATTTGAATAATGCTGTTATGTTGACAGTGATACAATAGACATATCTATCATAAAACTCTCTCCTGGCTGCAGGCCCACATCTACTGTCAAAGATAGCTTCGCTGCACTCTAGGCTGGAATTCAATTTCCCAAATACCTTCTGTGTAACCTCATTACTTATTGCACCATGCTGTCCTATGAGCAGTGGTAGAAGTAGGCACAATGGATTTGTATACATTGAGCTTCCATTCCCGGCTCAGCTAATTGATGGCTGCACAACTTTGGGAATAATTTCAAACCTATTTGAGTTTTTTACCTTATGCAAAATAAGTTAATAATCCTTACCTCATAATTTTGTCATGATGATTAAATATGATGACATGCACGTGAAAAGCTGAGTTTTTCTATCCTTAGGAGTTCACTAAAATGGAATAAACATAATCCCATATGTGATGGGTTCCTTTGGATGCTTCTTTATCCCTTTAGGGATTCTAGAGGAATTGAGTACCTGATTTTCCTTTTATATTTGGTTTTGAGATCCTACTTTCAGTGAATGAGTGCAGATAATAGACTCATTTTGGTAGTAAGTGAAAAATATGGCCACAATTTATTTTTGCAGTAACTTTTATTAAGATCCAGGCTTTATTTCCTTATCCTTTGAATTTGGGCTGGCTCTATGACTCTACTTTGACCAATAGAATATGAAAGCTGTGACTCTGTGCGATTTCTGAGCCTAAACCTCAAAAGATCTTGCAGCTTTCACCATTGCTGTTTTAAAACACTGAAACTCATTAAAGAACAATTTTCTTTTCTGTGAAGTGATATACTAAAAGTACTTGCCTCATTAAGATTTTTTTAAGGATGATGTGAGATGGTACAGGTCAAAGGTTCAGCACAGAGTATTTGGTAAATGCAATCTATTTTCCTCTATAGTTACCTCATTATTATCAACAATAACATTATTCTAATGGTAAAACTCTCTCTGAGCCATAGTGAAATCCAGGTCACTCTTCATATTGTATATACTCTCACCTCCTTGCCTTTGTACATTATTACCTCCTCCTATAATGTCTGTCTTCACCCTGAACCCAAATTTTATTCATTGTGGTTATTTCTACTAATTCCCTAAGGAGCAATTTATAAATTATCTTCATGCGTTCTTCTCTTAGCCTCAATCCATCTCTCCCTTTTTCCCAGCTTCACATTCACAACACTTTGTATGACTCTCCACTCTAGTATTTACTACATCAGATTAAATTTGTGTTCATTTCTGTGTGTCCAGAAAAGATTGCGATATTTTCGGAAGCAGGCATCATGCAATTTTTTTTATATTATCATTACTATCATAATTGTGGCCACAATTTATTCTGGGTTTCCATGAGACAGACCTTATATTAACCACATGTTTCTGATGCTTTAACATCTCATGTCATACTGGCCCTAAGACACTGCCTCTCCCAAGGTTAGACAAATTCTAGAAATAGTGAGCAACTCACCTGGGAGCATGCCTTTCATATGCAAACCAACCAATCCAGAACCCAAACCGCAATCACCTCTAATGTTGCTCTTACACACTAGGCCACTCTTCTACATCCTGATCACCTCAGGATCAGATACCAGACAACTAGGGACAGGTGCTATGCCCCGGATCACCCCAGAGTTATTTAAAAAGAACAGTCCTAAGCCTGATCACCCTGTCTTGCCTGTTTCTTCCTCTTGGGATCTGTGACTATAACAAGCTATCTTTTCAAAGGCAATCATTTCCTGAACTGTTGTCCTTGCCATGCCCAAAAAATAATAACACCTATATTTTAAAAGAGACTCTTTGTTTTTAAAATCTCTTAAATTTTCTTACTGTTAGTGTATGTGGTTGACTTTTTATAGAGATAAGAAAACTATACACAGGGAGGCTAAGTAACTTGCTCAAGGTCACAAGACTATTAGGCAGTGCCTATAATTCAAATCCTGGACCTGTTGTCTCCAGATCCCGAGTTCTTTGCTGTTATTTTGGTATAGCCTGCAAGACTTCCTCAGTAACAGCTGTCCCTTTCCACAGGGTTGATAAGACAGGGGACCCCAGCCCCTAGACAATGGACTGGTACCGGTCCATAGCTTTTTAGGAACCCGGCAGCACAGCAAGAGGTGAGCGCAAGTGAAGTTTCATCTGTATTTACAGCCACTCCCTATGAAGTAGCTGATCACGTGAGTTCTGCTTCCTGTCAAATAAACGGTGGCATTAGATTCTTATAGGAGCACGAACCCTATTGCAAACTGTGCATATGAGGTTGCCCAACCCTTATGAGAATTTTACACCTGATGATCCGTCAGTCTCCCATCACTCCCAAATGGGATCTTCTAGTTGCAGGAAAACAAGCTCAGGGCTCCCACTGATTCAACATTATGGTGAACTGTTTAATTATTTCATTATATATTACAATGTAATAATAATAGAAATAAAGCGCATAATAAATGTAATGCTCTTGAATCATCCCGAAGCCATCCCTCCACCTCCCCACCCCCAGGTCCATGGAAAAGTTTTCTTCCACAAAACCTGCCCCTGGTGCCAGAAATGTTGGGGACTGCTGGACTAAGACATGTTTAGCAAGGTATGTTACCTGAGTGCTAAATGTTGATTCAAGGTGTCTATTAATATATCTTAATTTCATACCTCCATTTTCTCAATGCACCCTCTAATAATAACAGAATCGACTTCCTTTTGGTTACGAAGAAGTGGGAAAACATATGGGAATTTTAAAAGACCTGTTACGAAATGATTTAAAGGATGTTTTAAATGGCTGCTAAAAATAAGCAAATTGTGAAATAAAGTTTGAAACAAATATTCATTTGGATAAAGCTGGTTTTAGATCAGTGTAGGAATTATTAAAATAGATTTCAGCAATGGAGCCCAGACTCCTGAGTAACTGTGAGACCTAGGACTATTCACTTTCTTTCTCTGAGTCTTTCTTTTCTCATCTGTAAAATGAGCTAGGGTTGGATAAAGTAACTGTTCCTCAAGCCTTACCAACACAGTCCAGATTACCAGTTTTTATTTTTAATTTTGAATAGTGCCACTAGGTGGCAGCAGGAATTTAATAATACCTGTCTTAGTTTTCTAGTTTCCAAAAAGATGTTTTGCTTGAGTAGGAATCATTTTGGAAAATACTACTACCATACCACCACCACATTAAACACAGCTAAGAAACAATATCTAAAGCACACAATCATGAAACCAAACCACTTCGAACTCACCTCAGCACATTGCCATGTTATAAAATACACTGTCACAAGGTCTAAATTTTTATTATTATATGTCTTAATTCTGTGAACTCGAAGCATGTATATACAACTAACAGCTCAATATTTCACCTTAGATGTCTAATAAGTATCTCACACCTAAACAGAGCCAAACAAAACTCAGTTTCTCTCTTGTAACCCTCATACCTTCAAAGCTTTTGCCATCTCAGAAAATGAAAATATTATTTCCCTTGTTTCTTATTTGCTCCTTTTTCTCCTATTCCACATCCCACCCATCAGAAATGCTTTGACTTTACCTTCCAAACCCATTGGTAAAGTTTCCATTTATGTCCATCTTCACTGCTACCATTGCTTTTAACCCATGAATTGGACTTCCTGTTTCTCTTTTTGCCCCTCTACAATCCGTGTTCTATATTTTAACTAGAGGGATTGTTTAGAATATGATATAAATTATACCAAATACTACCCTGTAGTTTAAAACTCTCTGCTATCGTTTTCATATTTGTTCCCTCAAAACCTCATGTTGCAGTTTAATCCTAGTGTTGGATGTGGGGCCTAATCAGAGGTTTCTGGGTCATGGGAGTGGATTCCCCCTCATGAATATATTAATGCCCTCCCTAGGGTTGGAAGGAGTGAACAGGTTCTAGCTCTATTAGTTCTAGTGACAGCTTGTTAAAAAGAGCCTGTTACCTCCCACTTCTCCGTCTTGTTTCCTCTCTTGTCATGTGGTCTGTCTGCACTGGCTTCCCTTTATCTTCCGCCATGAATGGAAGCAGCCTGACGCCCTCACCAGATGTTCAGTCCTCCAGCCAGCAGAATCAGAGACCAATAAGCCTCTTTATTTCGGTTTGGTGCAAAATTAATTGCGGTTTTTGCCATTATTTTCACAGACAAAAACAGCAATTACTTTTGCACCAACCTAATATATTACCTAGCCTCTGTTATTCCTTTATAACCACACTAAATGGACTAAGACACCCTCTGAAAGATTCTCATTGCCCTTAAAAATATTCCAACTCTATGATGTGATCTATGTAGATCTATGTAGATCATCTATGACATGATCTACCCGTTTTCATAATCCCATGGCTTCCTACGCTTACAATTTACACGTTCATTCACCAACACTGAGCTTCCTCCCACCCTACACACACATGCACACACACGCATGCACCAATCTCTTCTGCTTTAAGTTGGTTCTTCCCTCTGTCTGGAATGCTCCATTACCACCAATGACTGGCCCCTTTTTATCCTTCAAGTCTCAGCTTATAGAAGTCCTACCTACCTAGACCATCTGTGGTGCCCATGGACACTTTCATTACAGTAGCCTAATCTGTTTCCATTTCAGTAATCACCACTCTCTGAATTATCTTGTCTACTTATTTGTTTACTCGTTTATTATCTTTTCTCACTAAAATGTGTGACTGAGGCCAGAAATACATCATGCATTCATCACAGTGTGTATATTTCAAATGAAGTATGGATAGAATTGGAGCTTTCATGAAAGGACACACCAACATCATAGAGAGAAACAGGAATTCCCTATTGATCTTTGGTCTTCATTGAATCTAGTAATTTATTTTTCCTGTGAAAATCCTCATATTACAAGCATTTTTGTGTTTAGTAATTTTTTTATCTCTCAGTAACCATTTAACAACAAAATAAAGTTATTTATAGCCTCTTAGCAATGACAACAAGTAATATTTGAGTCCTTACTCTGTGCTAAACCCAGGGATACTTTATATTTCTAGTATATTAATCATTAAAACTTCTCTGTGATTGGAGTTCATTCTGATATTTTCTAAAATATTATAGTCAATGCAGCAATTGAGAGTAAGGGCTAGTGCCAAAGTCTCCCAGGTCTGTTAGCTAGTTTGTACTGGAGTCAGGACCTCTTCTCTAGCAGTTCTGGTCCAAAGACTGTCTAGTCAACTGCCTTGTTGCCTTGGTCTCTGTACTAGTTTGCTGTGGCTGCTATAACAAATTATTGCAAATGTAGTAGCCTAAAACAATGCACATTTATTCTCTTACAGTTGCAGAAGTCTGAAGTCTGAAGTCATCTTTACTACGTGAAAGTTAAGGTGTAGTTAGATCTAATTTATTCTGGATTCTAGGCAGGAAGAATTTGTTTTCTCACCTTTCACCTTCTAGCGGCTCCCTGTATTTCTTGGCAGTGACTCCAAAGTTCATCACTCAAGTCTCTGCTTCAGTCATCACATCACCTTCTCCTGTGTCTCTGACTCCTCCCGCCTCCTTTTTATAAGGATCCTTGTGATTACACTGAGCTAAACCACATAATCCGGGGTATTTTCGCACATTCCAAGATTCCTAACTTAATCACACACGCAAAGTCCTCTTTGCTGCATAAAGGAACCTTCACAAGTTCCAAAGATTAGGTGGCAGATATATTTGGGGGACCATTTATGAAGCCTCACCACACACACCCCTTGCTAGCCAGTGATGGGTAGATACCAGGGTGTCACATTCACTACCTAACTGACTTGCCTCCACACACCATTCCCTCTATAAGTAATTTAATCTAATGCTTCAGCAAAATTACAGAATGCAGAACATCATGGACCTTTGACTTCACTCACAAATAATTGATGTTGAAAGTGCTGATGGTATACTATATGTTGATAATAAACATGCCTGCCAAGTGTTAAACACAAATGTTGAAAACTAAGTTCTAATGCATTCACTTTCTGCCTCTTCTGTTTGGGCTTTTTACTTAAGAACCACTCTGACATGCTGTGGATAACTTTTGATTTAAAATGGGAGAATACTTTTTACAAGGTTCAAAAACCCTTGATTATTACAGATGTGACCTAAATGAATTAACTTAAAAGAGAATTAATGCTGGTCTTTACTAAACCAGCTCCTCGATGCCAGTTATTAAAAAATGATATTGGCAAGCAGTGAAATACCTTGTAAAGTGCCCAGTAGCAACTATGAATAAATTTACAATTCACTTAGGATGGAAACGGTACAGAGGAAGACTAGAATATATCAATAGCGCTGTAAAATGATGCTTTTGCTTCCCTTTACTTCTGACCTCTCAATTACAAAGGCTTCTCAAAAGAGGGCTGGTGGTAGAGCATCACCCCCACATTGCTGCTCTCAGCATATCTGGCAACACAGAGCTTTCATTGCAACTTTCATTTCATTACATCCCTGGAGGCAGAATAACTTTCCAAGTCCAAAGTGGTTCTTTAAGAGGAACAGTTTAAGCACAAGACCATCTGCAATCAAGGTCAAATTGTCTCCATGCCACATTTTTTTAAAAGCCGCTGTAACTGAGAGTTTCGATGTATTTCTGTTTTGCAAAGAGATGAGAATATATGATACCACTAAGAGAAACTGAATTTTGCTATAAAGAAGTGTTTTTCAAATTATTTTTGACAAAACATAAGGTCATTTTGTAAGGAAAAAAAAGAGGCCTGTTTGAAATATTGTTGACAAATATTTATTCTATGGTTCTTTTTTTAGGAATTTGAAATACTGGAATAGCATAATAAAGGCTCTGAGAAGTCCTACAAAAAGGAAATATCTAACTTTGTTGAATATTTTTAACCACTGACTCCATGATATAGTTTGAATATTTGTCCCCACTCAAATCCCATGTTGAACTGTAATCCCCCATATTGGGGGTGGGGCCTGGTGGGAGGTGTTTGGGTCATGGGAGTAGATACCTCATGGCTTGGTGCTGTACTCTCAACAATGAATGAGTTCTCATGAGTTTAACTGTTTTTAACTGTTTGGCACCCCCTTACCCCTTGCTCCTGTAAGAGACATGCTTCAGGAGTGCCATGTGGTGAGCAAGCTCCTGCTTCGCCTTCTGCCATGAGTAAAAGCTCCCTGAGGCCTCCACAGAAAACAAGCAGATGCTAGTGCCATGCTTGTACAGCCCACAACACTGTGAGCTGATTAAACTTCTTTCTTTTTAAGTTACCCAGTCTCTGCTATTTCCCTATAGTAATGCAAGAATGGCCTAATAAATACACTCCCTTATATGCATATGGTCTATGTCCATTTTCTAGAAGGATGCTTCGTGGCATATGATATAAGAAACACTGCTCTAAAGAGTTTTTGTAGATGAGATGGCTAAAGTATCACAGAAATGGTAATGTGAACCACCATTCTGAAATGGATATGGCTAAGAAATAATGATCAAAAAAATCAGAAACTAAAATATTTGTTCTATGAAACACTTTCTAAAGGAGTTCAATGTCCATGTAAATTTAGGCAACATTGCACATTACATCTATTTTCTTAGAGAGTTAAACATGCTGGAAAAAAAAATCAGCTTTATCTAATTTTACAAAGTTTATTTGAATATCAATATGCGTTTTCCCCCAGGAATAATAATAAATACCTTGGGGAACTAGTGTGAAAAGTACTTTGGAAAACTATGATATGGTAGCAAGAAGAGATTTAAGATTCCAACCAATTCAGATTTAATTTTAGCTCTGCTACTTGCCGACTGCTTGACTTTGCATAAATTACTTAAGATTTATTTATGTGGGAGGCTCTGAGGACTCCCATGGTAAATTATATTCCTCTTCCCTGCTCAGGTTCTGAAGAAGTTGAAAAAATAATTAAAGTTAAATGTTGAGGCCATAAGATGACATTTATCGCTAACAGAGCTCAGGTTTTAGGACATGACCAAAAGTCTGCCAATCCTGGTAGACTTGCTCATACAGAAAGAACACCCTTGCTAAAGAGGAAGAGAGAAGATGAGTCAATCATGCCCATATATGGACAAACAGATACGTTCCTCTATTTCTTGGGGTGCTGAGGGATAGAAGGAGTGAAAAGAAGCCAGCAGTACCACACCTGTAAAATTCCAAATTCCCTTCAACAAAAAAGAAACCTCTCCTCTGGACAATGTTAACCCCATCTTTGAAAAGTGGAAATATCATCCACACAAAAGTCTTCACATGAATATCTACACCAGCTTTATTCATGATAACCCCAAACCAGAAGGAACCAAGATGTCTTTTAATAGGTAGATGGATAAACAAACTGTGATATGGCCATACAATAAAACATTATCCAATGATAAAAAGAAATGAAATCCTAAACCATGAAAAGACATGAAGGACCCTTAAATGCATCTTGCCATTTAAGGAAGAAGCCAACCTGAAAAGGCTACATGGCATTTGGGGAAAGGCAAAACTATAAAGAAAGTAAAAAGATTGTTGATTCTGTGGGTTTCAGTGAGAGGAAGAGGAGGGATGAATAGGTGAAGCATACGGAATCCAAAGGGTGTGATACTATGTGTTATGATTTTATATGATACTGTATTCTATAAAAGATTTTAGTTCTACATGAAACAACTATAGCAGTGGATAGATAATATTGTGCGTTTGTCAAAATATGCAGAATTGTGCAACACAATAGATCTTAAACAATGTGCTTTAGTTACTGATAATATATCAATATTTATTTATTATAACAACTGTTTCACTAATGTAAGTAATAATAGGGGAATGTAATGTAATAATAGGGGAAACTGTATTTGTGGAGAGGGAAAGGTGATGTATATGGAACTCTGTACCATTGCTCAATTTTTTGTAAATTTAAAACTATGATTAAGTGTATATTAGTTACAAAAATTAAAATAAATACTTTAAAAACAAAAATATTAATATGTAATTCATGTAGCTGCTCAAATGAAGGAACATACATGTGTACTATGTATATCCTCTACAATAATCAATATCCATATCCATCCTATTGACTCTATTCATCACATTTAAGACTTACTTTCAACTTTCTGGATTCAGATTGTAATCAATATTTTTAATCTCTGCCTAACTGGGCTATTTCCCAGTGACATAGTCTCACAAGATAGAGTGTAATAGGGGCAAGCTCAAATGCTTCCTCTCATCTTCCTCTCATCTTCTTTAGACCCGCTGGGAGAGGAAAGAAGATTCCGAGGCAAGATTGAGAATGAGGTGTTAGAATGAATACACAAGCAGGTTGGCATATGCTGATAACAAAGAACAGGTGAGAGGAAATAAAATGAGCAATCTGTTCTTTACCTAAGAAACTGGGCTCTTCCTGAACTGCTTGGGGGAGAAACTATACATTGACTAGCAGTTCTTAGAGGTGGAACAAAACTGTCAAGACCCAGTTTATAGTCTGTTGTTTTAAACTATGTGCCAGAGATCAAATCACCATGCTTTATTATGACCAGCTATGTGAGGTACTGATTCTTGTCAAGAAAGAGAAAGCATTTAGGGACTGGGGTGCCTAGACAAAAGTAATCCACTAATCCTCTTAAAAAACCATTAAGAGCTATTTGTATTAGCTTAATATTGCTGTGTAACAATTTTCCACAAATTTAGCAGCTTAAAGCAACAGCCATTTATCAATACCACAGTTTTCTAGGTCAGAGTCTGGAAGGCTCAGCTTGTTTCTCTAAGTTTCAAAGGACCAAAATCAAAATGTCTACAGGGGTGTGTTCCTTTTTGGAGGCTCTGGAGAACAATCTGTCCCCAGGATAATTTATATCATTTGGACTGGGCACAGTGGCTCATGCCTGTAATATCAGTACTTTAGTAGGCCAAGGCAGGAGGACTGCTTGAGCCCATAAGTTTGAGACCAGCCTGAGCATATAGTGAGACTTCATCTCTACAAAAAAAATTAAAAATTAGCTAGATGTGGTGGCACATCCCTGTTGTCCCAGCTATATGTGTGTATACATATATATATATATTTTTTTATATATAAAAATATATGTGTGTATATTCATATGTATACACGTGTATATATTCATATATATACATGAATACACATACGCACACACACATACATATCTGTGTGTGTCTGTGTATATATATATATATATTTGTTTTCAGTTCTATGCAGTTGTAGAAACAGAGTCTCTGTTTCTTTGCTAGCTGTCATCTAAGGATCATTGACAGCTTCTAGAAGCTGCCGCCTTCCTTGACTTTTGGCCCTCTTTTACTTCAAAGCCAGCAATGGTGGGGCAAATCCCTCTCATACATTGAGTTGTTTGCCCTTTTTCTATTTCATCTCTTTCTCTTCTGCCTCCCTCTTTCACTTTATATACAAAATTGCATTTTAGGTTTTGGGGTCCATGTGAAAAACATGTAAGATTGTTGCATAGGTACATACATGGCAATGTGGTTTGCTGCCTTCCTCCCCATCACCTATATCTGGCATTTCTCCCCATGTTATCCCTCCCTAACTCCCCACCCCTTGATGTCCCTCCCCTAGTTCTCCCCCACAGACCCCAGTGTGTGATGCTTCCCTCTCTGTGTCCATGTGTTCTCATTGTTCAATGCCCACCTATGAGTGAGAACATGTGGTGTTTGATTTTCTGTTCTTGTGTCAGTTTGCTGAGAATGATGGTTTCCAGATTCATCCACGTCCCTACAAAGTACACAAACTCATCTTTTTTTATGGCTGCATAGTATTTTATGGTGTATATGTGCCTCTTTCACTTTTAAGGGTCTATTTGATTACATCAGGTCTAACCAGATAATGGTGAATAATCTCTCTATTTTAAGGTCAGCCAATTAGCAACCTTAAAGTTCCTGTTGACATGCATCAAAATATATTCACAGACATAACATCAGGAGATTAAATATGAGGAATTAAAATGCCACCTGCCACACAGATTTCATTTTAAATGTATGTATGTATGTATGTATGTATTTTTAATAATTTCAACTTTTCTTATAAATTAAAGGGTACATATACAGATTTGTTACATAGGTATATTGTGTAATGCTGAGGTTTGGGGTACAAATGATCCTGTCACTGAGGTAATGAGCATAGTACCCAATAGGTGGCTTTTCAGCCCATGCCTTGGACCATCTCCCCTGTCTAGTTGCCTCCAATGTCTATTGTTCCCATCTTTATGTCTATGTGTATTCAATATTTAACCTTCACTTAAAGTGAGTACATGCAGTGTTTGGTTTTCTGCAGTTTACTTATGATGATGGCCTCTAGCTCCACCCATGTTGCTGAAAAGCACTTCATTTGTTTTTATAGTTGCATAGTATTTCATGGTATATGTACCATATTTCCTTCATCCAGTCCACTGCTGAGGGGCAGCTAGATTCATTCCATGTCTTTGCTATTGTGAATAGCACTGCAGTGAACATACAAGTATGTATGTCTTTTTGATAGAATGCATTATTTTCCTCTGCGTATACACTTAGTAGTGGAACTGCTAGGTTGAATGGTAGTTCTGAGTTCTTTGAGAAATCTCAAAACTGCTTTCCACAATGGCTTAACTAGTTTGCAATCCCAGCAACAGTCTATAAACATTCCTTATTATTTCCTTCTTGCATTGCTATAAATAAATACCCAAGGCTGGGTAATTTATAAAGAAAAGAGGTTTAACTGGCTCATGATTCTGCAGGATTTACAAAATAAATGATACTGGCACTGCTTGGCTTCTGGTAAAGCCTCAGGCAGCTTTCAATCATGGCAGAAGGCAAAGTGATAACAGGCAGATCACATGGTGAAAGCAGTAGCAAACAGGAGAGTTGTGGGGGCTGCTATACTGCTACACACTTTTAAACAATCAGCTCTTACAAGAACTCACTATCATGAAGATAGTGCCAAGCCATGTGATATGGTTTGGCTGTGTCCCCACTCAAATCTCATCTTGAATTATAGCTCCCATAATTCCCATATGTCATGGGAAGGACCTGGTGGGAGGCAATTGGATCATGGGGTTGGGTCTGTCCAGTGCTGTCCTGCTGATAGTGAATAAGTCTCATGAGATCTGATGGTTTTATAAAGGGGAGTTCCCCTGCACATGCTGTCTCTTGCCTGTCACCAGGCAAGACGTGACTTTGCTCCTCCTTTGCCTTCCACCATGATTGTGAGGCCTCCTTAACCATTTGGAACTGTGAGTCAATTAAACCTCTTTTCTTTATAGATTACCCAGTCTTGGGTATGTTTTTATTAACAGCATGAGAACAGACTAATCCAACATGAGAAATTTGCCCCCCATGACAGAAACATCTCCCACCAGGCCTCACCTCCAGGACTGGGGATTACAATTAAACATGAGATTGGACAGGGACAAATATGCAAACTATATCCTTCTGCCCATGGCCCCTCACAAATCTCATGTCGTCCTCACGTTGCAAAATACAATCATGCCTTCCCAACAGTCTCCCAAAGTCTTAACTCATTTCAGCATTAACTTAAAAGTCCAAAATCTCAACTGAGACAAGGCAAGTCTCTTCCACCTATAAGCCTGTAAAATTAAAAGCAACTTATTTACCTTCAAAATACAATGGGGTATCGGTTTGGTAAACATTCCCATTCCAAAAAGCAAAACAAAACAAAATTGTGGTCAAAAGAAAGGGGCTACAGGTCCCATGCAATTTCAAAACCCAGTAAAACTCCAAAATAATCTCCTTTGACTCTATGTCCCATATCCAGGTCACACTGGTACATGAAATGGCCTCCCAAGGTCTTGGGCAGCTCCACCCTTGTGGCTTTGTAGGTTTCAGTCCCCGTGGCTGCTCTCCCAGGTTGTTGAGTGCCTTTGGCTTTTCCAAGCACAGACTGCAAGCTGCCAGTGAATCTACCATTCTACAGTCTGGAGGATGGTGGTCCCCTTCCCATAGCTCCACTACGCAGTTCTCTAGTGGGGACTCCATATGGGGCCTCCAACCCCACATTTCCTCTCTGCAGTGCCCTAGCAGAGGTTTTCTGTGAGACTTCGCTCCTGCAGCAGGTTTTTGCCTAGAAAACCATGCTTTCTCATACATCCTCTGAAATCTAGGCAGAGGCAGCCAGGCTTCATTCACTCCTGCATTTTGTGTGCCTGCAGGCCTCACACCACATAGAAGCCACCAAGGTTTATGGCTTGCATCATCCAAAGTGGCAGCTCAGGTTGCATCTGGGCACATTTGAGCCCCACTTGAAGCTGTAGTGGTCTGGATTCAGGGAGCAGTTTCTCAAGGCTGAGCAGGGCAGTGGGGCCCTGGGCCAGGCCCATGAAACCATTCTTCCCTCCTAGGCAGCTGCACTGTGTGCCTTGAAAGCTGCAGATACCCAACATCAGTCCATAAAAGCAGCCAGGAGGGAGGCTTACCCTGCAAAGCCACAAAGGCAGAGCTGCCCAAGACCATGGGAACCCAACATTTGTATCATTGTGATCTTGATGTGAGACATGGAATCAAAGGAGATCATTTTGGAGCTTTAAGATTTGACTTCCCTGCTAGATTTCAGACTTGCATAGGCCCTGTAGCCCCTTTGTTTTGGCCAATTTCTCCCATTTGGAATGGCTGTGTTTACTTGATGTCTGTACACCCATTGTATCTAGGAAATAACTAGCTTGCTTTTGGTTTTACAGGATTATAGGCAGAAGGGACTTGCCTTGTCTCAGATGAGACTTTGAACTGTGGACTTTTGAGTTAATGCTAAAATGAGCTCAGACTTTGGGGGACTGTTGGGAAGGCATAATTGGTCTTGAAATGTGAGGACATAAGATATGGCAGGGGCCAGGGGTGAAATGATATGGTCTGGCTCTGTGTCACCACCCAACTCTATCTTGAATTGTACTCCCATAATTCTCACGTGTTGTGGGGTGAACCTGGTGGGAGATAATTGAATTATGGGGGTGGTTTCCACCATATTGTTCTCATGGTAGTGAATAAGTCTCATGAGTCATGATGGTTTTATCAGGGGTTTCTGCTTTTGTGTCTTCTTCATTCTCTCTTTGCCTGCTGCCATCCATGTAAGACGTGACTTGCTCCTCCTTGCCTTCCACCAGGATTGTGAAGCTTCCCCAGCCATGTGGAACTGTAAGTCCAATTAAACCTCTTTCTTTTGTAAATTGCCCAGTCTGGGGTATATCTTTATCAGCAGTGTGAAAATGGACTAATATACTAGTTATCAAACTAGTTCATAAGCAAGCAGGCATTATCTGCCTTGATTTTATTTTAATTCTCTGGAGCAAATGCTCCAATACATGAGCAAGACCATACAATGAATGGTAACCTGTAAAGATAGAGCCCCAGAGTATTTAAAAAAAACTGTGAAGTATAATCCAGGGAAATTAATAGGGAGAAATATCCTGAATGATCCGCTATGTGGTATAAGGCATAGCATCCTAATTTTTGATACTTGGTTTTCTTATTTCTGATAAAAAGTTGAGATTCTAAGTTTCTCTCCTTACATAATCATTCTGTGATTATAGAATAATCTACAACAATCCCTTTTATTACTTTTTTTCCTTTTAAAGCATCATATTAACAGTTTTAAGAAATATTAACCAGATAATTCCTCCTAGAGTGATTATCCTGGAGCTATGAGGAAAACGAAGTCGTTGAGGCAGGCCTAAAGCATTTCAATTTGAAAATGACAAAAAGGGCAATGAAGCATATAGTAATGACCACAATACAGATAAATATATAGAGTAGAATTGTTGTGAATGTGGTGACACTGAAACAGTGATGAAAACAGCTGTCTAAATCTACCTAATTCCAAGAAAATCATTGAGAAAGCATCACTTCAGGAACAGTTGTGAATAGAAACAGTGACAACTTATTTTATCATAGGAAGTTTCTGAAAGTCTCTAAAAAGCACTTAACTTTCTGTAACTTTTTTGGAGACTCATGACATTCTTGTAGACTGATGGTCCCACTATTTTGATGGACTCATTTTAGTCTGGTTTGCTTACACAACCTATGTGCCTTAAAATAGGCCCATAGCAGCAGCTGCAAATCAATCCTGTAATTAGGGGGCCTGTGGCTGAAGGACATTCAAGACAATAACATGTGCATAATGAATATCCTCTTGCTACTTACTTGAAAACATTAACTAAAATGCATGTGGCAATTAATGCTGAAAATTTTGAACTGAATACTCAGAAATTCAGATCAACAAAGAGTCTGTGATATTCATACAGAAAATTGGCCTGTTTTTAGTTTTCTCCCTTATTAAAGAAAGTAATTCCCTTGCCATGCTCCAAAGGACCAGAAGAAGGCAGAAGATGCACATGTTTGAGAGAATGCAAACAGCTCTGGATTCTGTTATATAAAGTCACCTTTCAGACAAAATTTTACTTATGCTTTGCTGAAGCTTAATTGTTTTAGTCTTCATTCAATCTTTTTCCTAAGAAAATAAAAATATGTATGTAGGTTTCAATTTTACTATATATTGATGATTCTAAATATTAATGATTCTATATATTGAAGAATGCTATATATTGATTCCTAAGGTATAAAATAGCAATATCCAACAGTTATTAAGTACTTACATGAGTGGTGAATTTTCTAAGTGCTTCACAAGCACAATATAGTAGGCAGAATTCCAATATATATTTTCCAAGATTTTGCATCTGCTAGCATAAATACCCCACATGAGGGCATGAATTGTGAATTTGATGGATTTTATACTTGTGAGTAGGTTATATTTTACAGTATGGCACTGAGTGTATGCTAAGATTTTCTGGGTGGGCCTGATCAAATCACCTGAACCCTTTAAAAGAGGAATTTTTTCTCTGGCCATTAACTGAAGGAAATCAAAGATTTGAGGCAAGAAAATGATTTGACATGTCATCATTGGTTTAAAGATGGAGCAGGTAGTGCATCAAGGAATACAGGTGGCCTGTAGGAGCTGAGAGTGACACCCAGCAAAAAGCCAAAAAGGAAACAGGAATCTCAGTATTATAACCACAAGAAGCTGAATTCTGCCAGCAAGAACAAATTCACAAGCAGGTTTTTCCCCGGATCCTCTAGCAAAATGCTCAGCCTGGACTATGGTTTGATCTCAACCTTCGGAGAATATTCAGATCATAGAACTGAATCATGTCATTCCATGCCTCTAACCGACAGAAATGCTGAGATAATAACTCAGTGCGGTTGGAAGATGCTAAATTTTTTAAATTTTTGATAATTTGTTATACAACAATAAAAAAGATAGTTAAATAATTCATTTAATTCTCCTAACAGCCATATGAATTAGAAACTATTATTATTTTAAATATGAGAAATTGGAGATATAGAAAGTATAATAACTTGTCCAAGATGGCACAGGGAGTTCAGGTGAAAAAGCCAAGATTCAAAATAAGGCAAATGAATCCTGTATTCTCAACTACCAAGCTTGATTGCTTTTAAAGGGAAATGCCAGCAAATTCCAAGCAAAATACTTGAAATATTTAAGTATTTCAAAATATCGAAAGGCAGCGGGGCAAAATTTACAAAATTCCAAATTCAGAGCAGTGACAGCCTTCCAGCACATTTTTGAAACTTATTTTCAACATAAAGACTTAAAAGATGTAATGGAAAGTAACTGGCATGTCCTTAAGGACACACAGACACATATGTCCTTAAGCACAAAGGCATCAGGCAATCCTGCCTTCATCATTTGCTGCATCAGCCTGGGGAAGTCACTTCACCTCTCTAGCTGGGAATACCTCACCTGATAATGATTTCCTCCATGTCCCCACCCAAATTTCATGTTGAATTGTAATTCCCAAAGTTAGGGAAGGGACCTGGTGAAGGGTGATTGGATCCTGGGGGCAATTTCCCCCTTGCTGTTCTCATGATAGTGAGTTCTCATGAGATTTGGTTGTTTGAAAGTGTGTAGCACTTCTTTCTTCACTCTCTTTTCCTCTTGCTGGCTATGTGAAGACCATGCCTGCTTCCCCTTTGCCTTCCACCATGATTGTAAGTTTCCTGAGGTCTCCCCAGAAGCAGAAGCCTGTACAGCCAGCAGAACCATGAACCAATTAAACTTCTTTTCTTTATAAATTACTCAGTGGCAGGTATGTCTTTATAATAGCATGAAAATGGACTAATACACCACCCATAAATCATACTATAAAATCATTGTCCTTTTAGTCACAAACTGTTGTATATAATGGTACATTTAACAAATATCAAGAATATTTTTGAAGTTTACTTAATGAAACAGTGAAAAACACTGATAAAATGTTCAAAAAACAGTATTTACAAATATATTACATATATATATATATATATAAAATGAGTTCACTTATATAATTTTAAAAAGTATATAAACATACCCACGAAGGTATTTAAGAAAAATTTGAGGAAATACACTAAAACATTAACCTCTTAGTGTTTTAGGACTACAAATGATTTTTAAAATCTCTGTTATATTTTACTGAAATATCTGAACCTACTATAATTAATTAATGTAATAAGTATTTATTGAATGTATGCTGTATTATTTACTTACATGAGTATTTTTAGAAAAAGGTATCTGGAAGTTTCCTTCTACTCCTTCAATATCTATACTCAGATCATCAGAACTTCTACCATGTTTTTACTCCATCTAAAACCTGAGAGCCAATACATTTTTGTTCATCTCCCCAACTAGATTGTGCTATTCTTTTAGCAAGGGACTATATCTTGTCATATTGTATTTTTAGCACCTGGCACATAGTAGGATCTCAATAGAGAGTCTAAGTTATTTTTTTTTTTGTTATTTGGATAATAATAAAAATCTCAAGAAATAAAGTCAGATAGTTCTCAGGACTTATTGAATTCTTGGTTATGCTTTAAGAATAAAGATCTTTCCAATAGTATAGTTGTATGCTGTTTTCTAGATCCTACGATCACAATAAAAAGGCTGGCTGGTCTCTCATAGGAGCCCCTGCTAGCTTCCTAGTACTCATTCCTAAGTTAACCAGAAGCATGCAGATTGTGTCTGTAAACAAAGTAGTTAATCTAAAAATAAAAGTAATTATCTAATTAATGAAAAAGAGAATAATTAATTTAGAATGCATTCATTTTAACTGAGTAAATGAAAAACATGGTGGCATTATAGAGAAGGTGTTGAGAGAGAAAATGGGGAGGAGGGAAGGTGAAAGGGAAATGGAGGGAAGAGAGAGAAAGATGGCAACCTTTTAATTAAGACCTCAGTATTAAAAAGTACCAGTCAGAAATCAAAGTTTAAAGCATCTCATAGCCATGCTGGCATTGCACCCACAGAGCAGAGTTGAAAGCATCTCACAGTATAATGACATTGCTCCTAGTTTGGGGCTCTTGATGAAGAAAGACTATAGGATCAGCTGATGAAGAATAATTCTGTAAAGAATATATCAATAGGTATTTTATAAGGCTCTTTTCCTGGGAAATGTCATAAATTGCCATAAATTTTTGAAGCGGTATCATAATTTAAGTCATTTTCTCAGATTCCATAACATTTTGATCAGTGGTTACATTTCATCACACAAAGATAGACAGGAGAATGATATGTAACCAGAACAGATTTGAGTGGCCTCAAGGCTTTGCTTGTTAATTACTGTCATGAACTGAATTGTGTCCTCCTAAAATTCACATGTTAAATCCCTAAGGAGGTAACTACAGTTAAATGAGGTCTTAAGCATGAGGCTCTATTCCAACAGGACTAGTGTTCTTATAAGCAGAAGAAGAGATAGCAGTGCTCTCTCTCTCTCCCCCACCTTCTTTTGTGTGCAGAAGAAAGGCTATATGAAGACCCAGAAACCTTCAGACCCGAGAGAAAATTAATATATGTTGTTAGAGTCACCTAGTTCGTGGTGTTCTATTGTAGTAGTTTAAGCTGACTAACAGAGTTACAAAGATCTTTGTGGTAGCAAAATCTCAGTTCAGTGAGCAAACTGTGTGATCAGCTACATTTTCTCAGGCAAAATGATTCAATGTGACTTGTCTCCTCTTCCTGCCACATTTACTAGGCTGGAATCAGACAGACACTGCCAAGATCTCTGACTTGATTGGCTCAGAACTAAAACACAGAATATCTAGGGGAGTTAAGAGGAAAGCCTGGAGGATATAAAGAAAGAGTCATTTTCTGCCCCTGTGTGTCTGCTCATGAAAGAGGAGGGGCCAACCTTTCAGGTGGTTGGGAAGGTGCCTAGGAAGGACATAACTGGAATCTGAAAATTATTAAAAATGGCCATATCCTTGAATGTTGAAAACCTCAAAGAGAGACCCAGAAGATAGTTCAAGTCTATGAATGCCCTATATTTGTCACTGATATTAGACAACCTACCCTAGCATAGTTTCCTAGTCAACTGGAAGAGACAATATGGAACCCACAGGAATATTTTTTATAAAATAGACAAGTCAAGCAGACTGACTCAGACCTCTTTCCTCTGGGCCCCTCCCAAGTTTCCAAGACAGAATTCTAAGGTGGATAGGAGGATGTATACTTCCAAGTAGGAGACCCCAGGCCCTTCTTACTATGCTAGCCACATGAGAGAAGACAAAGAGTATGATTCTACAAAACTAAACATTGAAAAGAAGAATGAGATGGATTAATCTTCATGGCCACACAAGACTTTTTACCTTTCCACAGATCACATGGTATATTAAAGGCTTAATCTTTTAGCCTTGTGGCATAATTTCAGCATAGCTTGTCTTTTGTATGAGTGATTAGTATTTTAATATAGAATACATGTTAACATTATGCACTCAAAGAATAATAGTATTATATTAGTCTGTTCTCACATTGCTATAAAGAACTACCTGAGACTGGATAATTTATAAAGGAAAGAGATTTCATTGACTCAGAATTCCACAGGCCATACAGGAAACATGGCTGGGGAGGCCTAAGGAAACTTACAATCATGGCAGAACCCAAAGGGAAAGTAGGCATGTCTTACATGGCCAAGGAAGTGAGAGAGGTAAAAGTGCCAGATCTCATAAGAACTCACTTGCTATCATGAGAACAGCAAGGGGGGAATTTCGCCCCCATGATCCAATCACCTTCCATCGTATCCCTCCTCCAATACTGGGGATTACAATTCAACATTAGACTTGGGCAGGAACATGAATCCAAACCATATCAAATATTATACTGAAATGGTTTAGTTGTCCCATGTGCTGATCATTTTGCCACAGTATCTTATATAAGTCATAGAGAATTCCAGGATATTGTGGCTCTCTGCTATTTTTGCATGCTAATATTCATTCATTCTGACCCTGTTTTAAAAACCTCAGTTTCCTTCTGGGAAGCCATCTCTTTTCCACTTTGTTCTTTAACTTTCTGTGGGTAGATGATAGAAGTGAAGCTCAAGACAAATCTGAGCCAATTAGCAGATCATAAACAATATGGAGGATGAAGGTGTTTTCCCTGAAACTTCTCAGGAGTAAGCACTCCTATTTTCCTCTGTGCCTAACTGAGATACATACTTAAGAATTGCTGGTTTGGGTTGTGTTAACTAAGAGAATAAACTGCTTAAAATGGAGCGAGAAAAGGGTAAAGTGAAGCTACAAAGTAAAGAGAAAAATTGAATCCAGGTAATGTTTGAATCCTTAATCAAGCTTCATCTGAATTCAACGTCTATCTTTGATCTGTTCAGTTATATAACATTTTTTAAAAAGTCAGCTTAAGCCAGTGTAGGCTAGATCTTTCCCATTTGCAACAGAATCCTCACTGCAGCATTTCATTTTACACATGAGTCCCTGAATCTTAGAGAAGTTAAATAATTTAACTTAAAGCAATATTTATATTAACTAACAAACAGAAATGCTAAACCCCATACCCAAACACTTGGAGAACTTGGGTGCAAAATTCCCCATGTCTGAGCTGAAGATAATTTTCCATTAACTGGCTCATTGAAGTCATGAAAAGAAACACATTTTGAGCAACATTAGTCTGACATTTACTCTTGTT
Source organism: Cacajao melanocephalus (assembly GCA_963573385.1). Classification (NCBI taxonomy): domain Eukaryota; kingdom Metazoa; phylum Chordata; class Mammalia; order Primates; family Pitheciidae; genus Cacajao; species Cacajao melanocephalus. Next base: position 43,257 of record CAUYLG010018139.1, read on the forward strand.
TTTCACATAACAAGTACATGTCAAAGTAGGATTCCATCCTGAGCCTAACCAACTCTATAGTGAATAGCCTACTGTATTTTTTCAAGTAGCAGAAGTAATACAAAATAACATTATATGTCATAGAGAAATTGATTATTTCTCAATGGAGCCAAAATAGGAACAGGTGAAATATAGGGGGAAAGGTTAGAATTGCTGTATGATTAAAGTTTGTTGGCCTAAAACAGACATGCTACAGAAAGTTGTGAGAGCTGCCTTCGGGAATGTGTGAAGTAGATCCTTCCTCCTCAAACCACTAGGAAATAGACAAAGAGACTGGTTATGGAAAGAATCCGGGCCTTCGTGGGAGATAGCAGAAAGGACCTGGCTATTGGTATTATTTGAAATGTATACATATATTCCTATTCTCTCCCCAAATATGCTCCTTATAGCACTGCTGTCTGACATGTTCTGTGAACATATTTTTTATTGTAATCAACAGAAATTGACTGTATAAAGGAAAACAGGAAGGTATTGAGGGACAGTCATTAGCACCTAAGTTGACAGTAGGCTGAAGGTCTGCCTTAGCTAATAGCAGTATCCAATAGTGGCTAGAAGTACTGTAAAGTCACTCAATCTATCAAGAGCCTGGTGGTGAGTGGGAAGCTACTGCCTGCCACTGGATGCTAACTACCATTAATGCCACTCAGTGGTCACCAGCTATTGTCAGCACTGCAGGGGAAAACTCTATATTGTCCTGCTTGCTTACTTTTATCATTCATTCCAGATTCCATTTCTTGTAGGAGAATCCTATTAGCCAAGCTTAGATCACTTGACCAAAATCCAACTGCTTTTTTTCGAGAAAAACAAATGGCAGGTATTTTTGGCTTCTATGACGTGAGAAGATCTTTAATCCACATAAAGATTTACCCAAAATTATAATCTTTAAACATAAAAATGAGCAAGTGAGTAAGCAACAAATATATGCTTCACCCAGCAAAATGTTATTTAAAAAACAAACAAAAAGCAGAAAAAAAAGTGGAAAGTACTGTTTACTATAATTTTCTCTTAGAGATTCACAATTCATTTAAGTGATCAGTCTCTGAGAATTCTTACTGCACAACAAACAAAAAAAACCAAAAAAAACCTGTTATCTTTACAATTTGTCATTCCACAAACTTATTTGAATATGATACCTTTGATTATAGAATATTTGAATATCTCTCATATTTTTCCCCAAGATGTAATTTGAGAAATGTCTTAGGTCTTCTCCAGACCTCTTATCTATGTCCCCCCACCAGCCTTTTATAAACATACTCCAAGATGGCAAACTAAATACCAAAGCTAAACAGCTTCAAGTTCCCCTTTCAGCTATAGTTATATTTAATACTAGAGGTTTTTAGAATCCATTCACAGGACTTGAATCCTGGATCTGAGTTTGCAAAAGAAATGAAGTTAATGAAGGATAAAGACCTTCTGGTCTTAGTTGAAATGCAAAAAGAATCTCAAGGAGAAGTCAAGGAGCAAAACACAATGGCCAAAATCATGGTGAGCACTTTATATCCTTTACCACAATATTTTGATGAGACTTCAGCTTACAACCACATTTGTGTCATCCTCAATTATATCGTCAATATCTCAAGTCTAAACTCATGTACACATTTTTGTTTTCTTTGAAACATTCCCTCTTCTGCTTGCTCTGATTTCTTTTCATTTTTCATCTTAAATAGCTCTTCCTCAGAGAAGACTTTATTTAACCTCACTTGCCCACTGCTTTTCCCAGCGACTGAATTTGAGATCACTGTTATTTCCTCCCATGATACCTTTGTAAGCCCCCACTTAACTAATATCTTACCTTATGTGATTGATCATTTAATTGTGTCTCCACAGAATGGATTATAAAAGAAAAAACTATGTATCTGTTTTATTCCTTTTAAGTATAGAACTCTACGAATTTCATCTACCATATAATAAAATAGATGACATTCATTTCCTACCATGTAAAAGGCAAGTGTGTTTTTCCCTTAAGGTTACCGTACATATAAGAAACTTGGTGACATAATAGAAATGTATTTTCTCGCAACTGTCAAGTCTAGAAGTCTTAAATCAAGCTGGGGGCTAAGTTACACTTCCTCCAAAGTTTCCAGGAGAGGATCCTTCTTTGCCTCTTCCAGTTTCTGGTAGAACTCAGATGTTTCTTGACTTGCCAGGACAGCACTTTGATGTCTGCCTCTGTAGTCACATGACACTCTCCTGTGTGTGTCTGTCTCTGTTTTTCTTTTTTTTAAAGAACACCAGTCATTTTTGATTAGGGTCCGACCTAAGGACTTCAACTTAACTTGATTACATACCTATAAATAACTTATTTTCAAATAATGTCCTATTCACAGGTAGTGGGGATTAGGACTTCAACGTATCTTCAATCTTCAATCCATAATAAGGTGGTTTATGTCCTTTTTGTTCATCTAATACATGTATAACCTCTTCTCAGAATGCTAAGCCATGATACATAATAAGTAGCTACTTGCTGTCTCTATATAAATAGACAATGAGAGAGAGAGAGAGAGAGAGAGAGAAAGTATGTGTGTGTCTGTAACAAAAAAGTCAACATTTGAGAAAGGACTCTTTGAGTTCCAATTGCTATGCTGATCCCCAGGGAGCTGGGATGAGAGAGAGGAATGGCTGGAAGGAATACAAAAACAAATCTAAGGTAAATCCCTAATGTGAAGGAAAGTTAAGAGAGATAACTTGTATTTCTTACAACTAGAAGAGGTGAGCATGTGGAATAAACTTGGGTTTAACTTTAAACTGATATCACAATCTGTTTGGTCAAATGAAGCTTAAAAAGAGAGAGTGAGCTGCAATCTTGCCATTGTCTCAGGAGTAAGAACATGCATTCATGTTTTCTCTGTCTTTCCTCATCCTCTTCTATTTTTCCTTCTCCTTTTGTCTTTTCCCAATTTCCCTAGAACCCTAACCACAACGTAATGTATTTTCTCTACCTACCTGTCTCTTCCTTGCAGGAAATCATTTCCCTCTGTCTTTCTTCTGTCTGGCTTAAACAATGATTTTTCATCCTAGCTGAACATTATAATCATGTGGAAGAATTTTTAAAAATACAGATGCTATGGCTATACCCATGAAGCTTGTGTTTTAACATCTGCTATGGTTTGGCTGTGTCCCCACCCAAATTTCATCTTGAATTGTAGTTCTCGTAATCACCATGTGACTTGGGAGGAACCTAGTGGGAGGTAATTGAATCATTGGGGTGGTTACCTCCATCCTGTTGTTCTCATGATAGTGAGTGAGTTCTCAAGAGATCTGATGGTTTCACATGGGGCTTTTCCCTCTTTGCTCTGCAATTCCACCTGCTGCCAACACATGAAGAAAGATATGTTTGCTTCCCCTTTTGCCATGACTGTAAGTTTCCTGAGGCTTCCCCAGCCATGCTGAACTGTGAGGCAGTTAAACCTCTTTCCTTTATAAATTACCCAGTCTAGGGTATGTCTTTATTAGCAGCATGAGAATGTACTGATACAGCATCTGTGATTCTATTCCAGATTAGGGTGAGATGCCCTCGTCTCTAAGATGCTCTAAGATGCTTCAAGAAGGCAGCTCCAGCATTAACTCCTTCAAGTGTGAAATGCTCGTGGCTAAATAATTTCTTTCTTAAACATATCTTAAGCATTTAGTGGCTTTTTTGTCCTTCAAGATTGTGTTAAGTGTTTCTTTTTATACACTGTGTTAGCCTTGTATTATATAACCTGGAAAGTTAAAATCACCTCTAGTCGACTTTCTCCCTACTCCCACCTCTACTTTTATCTCTATCTCACTTAAAACAGACTGAGCCCCTTGAGGATAGGGGCTGTTGCCTTTATTTCTGTGTCCCAGTTATCTACTACAGGGCTCAGCACACAGTATGCCTTTATTGCGCTTAGTAAAATAATGACTGACTTCTCTAGTCTGAGTTTTCAGAAAACAAATTTCTCCTATTCTTAATACCTCATATTGGCCTGAGCCCTCAACCAATTGAAAGCAAACAATGGCCAAATTTCTCACTACATCTCCCATGCTAACTTAAAAAAAATATTTTCCTTTGATCTCAGCTGCTGATGGAGAAACTATGAGGTAACAGAAGTTTCTTTCTTCTTTAGGGGAAAAAAAATGTGCTACTAACGCCCAGGAGGGATCTAAGGTTCTATTTTTATCCCTTCTCTGAATTATCAATTTACTGCTAGGCTTTGTTTTGAATCTCAGGGCTCCGACAGAGCAGGCTCTGTCTTTCAGAGCTGACTGTTCTGCAAGATTATTTTAAAAGTAGCTTTATTAAAAAAAAAACACATTTAAAATCAAAACAACTCTGGTGCTTCTAGACATATTTCCTAGAAAGAAGTGTGAAAAGCAAGTCCATTGCTTAAGGGCCATTTTATTACTTCTAACTACAGGTAGTTATTTTTCCCATGTTATAGTGGTCTTTTTGAGCAGAGAAGCAGGGCTTAGTTAAGAATTCCTCGTTTTCCAGGTACCATGGCATCTTGCTCTTTTGCTTTCTGATCTAATGCTTTCAGTGTCCTTCATCACAGTCTCTCAGATCACCTTCAGTTGCTCTAGACCTTGTGCCACAGAGTTGCTTACTTAACTTTCAATTTTCCATCAAATTGCATTTAAATATAAGAAACCTTCAAAATATTTTTATTGAATTCATAATTTGGGAATAAAAGCCGAAGATGAAGGGAGCCGTTGTGATGCAAAAGGAAAAGGCATCGATTTGGGCATCAAAGGACCTAAGTCCCTGCACCACATTAGTTGTACAACTTTTAGAAGGTAATTTTACTGCTTTGAATTTCATCTCCTTCATCTGCAAAATAAAAGTACTGTGTGCATAGCTTATACATACATTTGAAGGTTAAAGAGGACCATCTATAAAGTATTTGGCACGTTGCAGTAAGTGTTCAGTGAAACAAGATTCACTCTACTTCCCATGATGGTCCTTTTCTTCACATTTCAATTAAAATAACCACTGTAACAATCTTTTCCTTGTCAAACCATTAGCCTGATGAGTTAATCCTCGTCCTCCATTGCATCTATATTCTGGTTGTAATTGTTGTGAAAAACAACTCACGTAAATGACACAAAGACCCAGCTAAATGAGAAGAGGCCAAATATTAATTCATAAATACATTCTGAAAAATGTCATTTTTATTTTAATATATTTTTGATGTATCTCCTGTATGCCTGGGTCTATGCTTATTGCTGTTAACTCTTATATCCTCTCCTCAAAATACTGGCATTCTGGTAGGTTAGACATTATCATAAAACATTTCTGTATAAAGTTGACATTCATATATACCATGAAGGAATCATTAAAAAAGACTAGCCATTCCAAAAAAAAAAAGAGAGAGAGAGACATTTATTTCCTTTCTGGGAGACCAGTAAAGGATTCTGAAATTAAGTAGAATATTAGCAATGTCATAAAAAGTTAATAGCATTTGGAAATGGAGAAATTAGAAAGGTAAGCATCATCCATGATAATAGTAACATAAACAAAAACATTCAAGGTGCAAGCAATGGGTGCAGTTGGGGAAGTGAGAATTCAGTTTTGTTGGAACAAGTAGTTCACTGGAAGAGAAAGATTAGTTTTATATGTGTATTTCAAATTTAAAGCACTATGATAATGCTATTTAAAATCCTAGTAGGCATCTGAATTGACCTTAAATAATTTGGAGTTGGAAATGTGTCTTCCTGTATTGGAAAACAATTAATTTTGGCTAAGAGATTACTCCTTCTTGACTAAAATCTAACTAAAACCTGAATCGAGCTTATATATGTATATGCAATTCACATTGAGCATTGAGTGAGGGAAGGAGAGAGGCAGAGGGAGAAACAGAGAGAGAGAACACTAAATCAACAGATAGATGACCTATACTACTTGACTGAAAATACTATGATCTGGGTCAGTGCCATCCTTTGAAAATTTCCATAGCCAATGCTTAAACAGTGAAAAAATGAGAAAGGAAGTTCCTCACCCAATCAGTTATATAATTCGTTATTTGAAACCAAACCATCAAGAGCAGGCTTTCGTCTTGATGTGCCTACCTGTAAAAACTTTAACCAACCTTCAAGACCCATCCAAAATGCCAGGTCTTCCACTAAGCTTTTTAAATTTCTTAATATTGACTCAAAGTTTTCTTTTTTATTCTCTTCTGTTTATTTATATTTACTCTTTTTGCGATCTTATGAATTACAGGGCTTTAAATACTGTCCAGTGGACTCCTAAATGCATGTTTCCATTCCAGATCTATGTCTTAAGCTGCTGATGTATCACTCCAACTCACTCAACATTTCTACTTGAATGATTAGTTGATATTACAGCCTAACGTGTCTAAAACTGAATTCCTGATCTTCCTCCCCAAAGATGCTCAACTGATCTTAGTTAATGCCAAGTCCATTATTCCATTTTCCCTGGTCTAAAAACTCCAAGTAATGTCCTCTCTTTCTCTTATACCATCCAAACATGCAATTGACTAGCAAATTCTGTTATTTCTATCTTCAATATCCAAAATACTTCCAAGTATCGTCACCTCTCTAGTTCAAATCACTGTCATTTTCACACATATTATTACAAATTACCTTCTAAATGTGGTCCTCTTGCTTCTATGCTTAACCTTCTTTCTGATAACCAGTCTAATCTCAGGACAGCAGCTAGATATGAAAGTGAAAGCATATCACTCCTCTACTCAAATATTTCCGTTAGATCACTATTTCACTCAGAGTAACAGCCAATGATTATACAATGTAAGATCGCTAGAGGGCTTGCAAATTTGTCTGTTATAGGTCATTTATGTTTCCTAAGTGCCTAGAATCATGTTAGCACACCATGGATGCCCAAACAACAGTTAATAAATAAAACTGATGAAAAGATCTTTCTCCTTTTTTACCTGCTCTCTCATTTTACTTGGTCCTTGATACCAGCAGCTTCTAGTAGAATTCTTTTCAGTAAATGTAACATGAATTCAATGATATTCCACATTTCAATGGCTTTAGAGCAATAGAACCTGCACATTAGCAAGATGGAAAACAAAGCACTATTTGCTTATATTTATCGATACTAGTGGAAAAAATCATCTTCTCCTAAAAAAATAAATAAATCTATATTGTTAGCAGCAGAATCTGAAAACTAAATTCCCTGGATTAGTGGTTTAAATTGTTTTTCACATTTCTCTCGTGATTCTGAAAATGTGCTACAAGTGTTACAGAAAAGGTAAAACTCATGAGGCACTTTCACCTCAACCCGTCAAGAGTCATCTATGAACTTTCCCAAGTTCCTGCTCTCCCAGGCCAGCTCTGCTAGTTCTGTTTCCATTTTCAGATTTTGAGTGAGATTTTGTTGTAAGAAAGAATTCCAGAGCAAAAAGAAAATTTGAAGACAACTAAATTAGGTCATTTTTCCCAACTCTCAACATATTTTCATCTGTATAGACATAATTTTTGCTTTCAATTGTTGCCAACTCTGGAGCTAAAGGGAATTTAGCTCACATTGACTATCAAAATACAAGATTTTTTTTTAAAAAATTTCAAACTGACACTTTCTATTTTTATTTAAAGTGGGGCAAATGAATTTTTCTTATCCTAAGAGAAATATTTAGTTATCTAAAATATCAGCAGTTTTGTTTTATTTGTTTTGCCATTCTTTCTTCCCACTGGAAGACTGAATGGCTGAATGATAATTGCTTCAATGATGTCCAAAAAAATCCATGTTTTGTGTTAAATAAAAGAGAGAAGATAGGAAAATCAAAATGACAGAACTTATCATGTCATAACGTATCACACTGTCAGAATCTTTAATTTGATGTCAAAAAAAGCCCCCACCTACAGATGTGCTACAACTAGCAATTTTTAGTCAACCAGAAATATTTGACATCTACTCATATATTCCATTACCTTGCTTGATGCTTTAATTTGTCATTTATTTTAAATTTTTCTTTCTTTGGTTTATTATTATAGTCTACAAAAGTGTATCAATATGTATCACATCCTTTCTTACGTGTCTGATCCCTCTTTTTCTAGGAAAAAGAAAAGTTAGCATTTTAAAAATTATTTTTGTGATTCTCCTCTATCCTCTCTTTGAGGCATGGTTAAGTGGGCATTTAGTATCTGTATATAGTTTAATACTTCTAGCAATCTGAAATAAAGAGATAAATGTATTATATATTTTTAACTACCAGCCAGAATATAGATTTTGTTGGCCAAGTATGATAAATATTTTATAATCTTCTAACTCCTTAGCCAATGGTTCTTGACTTGATACACATTAGAATTAACTTAAGAGCTTTTAAAAGACATGGATGCTTAGTAAGGACAAATTAAATCAGGATCTCTTGGAGTGATATCTAGGCACTGGTATTTTAAACAGTGCCAAGGTCCATTCTGATACGTAATTAATGTTGAAAACCAATTTTCTAAGAGGACTAAGTAACTAAAAATGGAGCTATCAATTTATTTCAAACTTGGTTTCAATGCATAATATTTGGAAAACATGGAAATGCAATAAGGACTGAATTTGCTGTTGCTTTATTAGTTTGATATGACCTGGAGTGGCTTATAATGGTAAATTTACCAGGAGCCTGATGAAGCTTAAGCTTCAGTATCCCTAATTGCTTCTGCATCTGTGAATGCTGGGATTTGCTAAGATGTATATAGTGCTCAGGTAGGATAAATCAAGCAGCAACTAGAAAGCATTTCTGTCTAAGGAGTACTTGTAATTTGCTTAAAGAGGTCTTGGAAGAAAGGAACTTGAGTTATTTAGTCCACAGAAATTCAATGAAATGTATTTTATTATTTTATATTAATATTCAATTTCAAACTCATTTGTATGTTTGTAATTTTGCACTCCTTTTCTCAAAGATGGACTCAAAATTGTATATGCTTGACACTTCCCAGAGCCTGGATTTGTCTCCGAGTGTGACATGTTTTAAAAAAGTAGAAGAGGTCATATTCCTAACTAGAAACTTAAATGTTAGAAATTCAGAGTGAAGAAAGGCACATTGATACTTGTCTGCATACTGATAATATATTTCAAGGAGATGGTGACTCTACTTTTGAAACAGACTTTTGAAATATTTAACTTAAATAATGTATTTCAGTTGCTTCTCTATCTTTAAGTTCTTTTGAGTAACTTTATATCTCCTTAAATGTCTTTCTAAATGAAAAACAACCTAATAATTTCTGTTTAATGAAATTCCCTCATTTTCCCTAAAATTGTGCAAATTTTAATTTCTGCAAGAGCTCTTTCATTCCAGTATGCTTTCCTGATTTATCTTGGACTGATACACAGAACATAAGGAACTTCTTGTTCATGGTACCTAATTTTATTACAGCCAACATTGCATTTTCCTGTATTAGCAGCAATGTATACATCTATTACAATACTTACATAATTTTATCCTAGATGTTTGTCTATATACCTTGTTGTATGTTTTTGCAACTTCAGCAAGAATTCTGGAAATTAGGAAGTATTCTGCAAATAACTGAAAAAATGATTTTGTTTTAGAGGTCTTTTTAAGGGAACTGTTTTGAAGGAAGTGTCACAATCATTTTACTTAATTGCTCTACTCTCATTTCATGTAGAATGAGAGGGAATTTGAGATGAAACTAAGAAACCAAATTGAGTAGATTTATTTTCTTCAGCTAGTGGTTCCTGCATCCATCATAGCTAGGTGCTTATTTTCCTTTGACAGTACTCAGATCAGTTCACTTTCCATTTGAAACCAAGTGTGATAAAGCCATACAAAGTAGCTGACTGTTCATATTGGCAACATGTTCATCCTCTCTTAGTATTTCAATATTCACACTCTCAGAATGGAGACGATGATCATAGAGAAGTGGGAGCCCAGTGCTATACCTCAATCTTTTCTTAAACACATCTTTATAACTGTAGCCTGCATTTGACATCTCTGGAAAGCACCAGAGGAAATCTAACCAAGAACCTTTTCAAAATTCAGGACAGTATGAAATATTTTAGAAAGTGCTCACAACCTTATGGAAATTATTATCATTTATAACTTTTTTTTTCAGTTGAATCGCTTTGGTTTTCAGGTATACAATAATCTCATCTGAAAATAGTGATCATTTTGCCCTCGTTTCAATTCTTATACCTCTAACATTTATTATACCTGCTTTTAATGACTAATACCATAATAAAATGTTACCTAGTATGGATGATGTCTGGGATTTTTATATTGTTGCTGACTTCTTGAGTATTTACCTATTGAGCATGAAACTGGTGTTTCTTTTTCTTTTTTTTTAAGATGGAGTCTCACTCTGTCGCTCAGGCTGGAGTGCACTGGCGCAATCTCAGCCTCCTGGATTCAAGCAATTCTCTGCCTCAGCCTCCTGAGTAGCTGGAATTACAGGTGCACACTACCACATCTGGCTAATTTTTTTTGTATTTTTAGTAGAGACGGGGTTTCACCATCGTGGCCAGGCTGGTCTTGCGCTCCTGACCTCGTGATCCACCTGCCTCGGCCTCCCAAACTGCTGAGATTACAGGCGTGAGCACCAAAAGTGGTGCTTCTTTTGAGATCAATATAGTTTACAATACTGAGGGAATATCAGTCAATCCTTATGGTATTGAGATTTTTAAAATTAAGAATATGTGTGAAATTTTCCAAAATGTATTTTCAGCCTGTAAGCATGTTGATCATATGTTTTAATACATTGATTCATGTAATATATCAATACATATACTAATATTGACCCAATATTAAATTTCTGTTATTAAATACATTTAGCCGGGTTATATCAATTTTTGATGGGTTACTAAATTCTATTTGCTAATATTTTATTTGTGATTTTTAAATCAGTATTTTAAAGTAAATTCATAATTTTCTTTTTATGTTCAGTCTTTGTCACATTTTCATAACAATTTTAAAGATACTTTTAAAATAACCATTCTTAAAAATGTTCAAGACCACGTTCCAATCTGGCTACCATTGAAGAGATAATATCATTATCTGAACTTGAAAGATGTGATAGAATTCCTCTATCAAGCCATCTTGGCCTTTTTCTTTTGGGGAAGGGGGGTGGTGGTGATTATTTCATATACCACTTTTGCTATTTTTCTCATTCTCAATCATTTTGGGAAGAGAGAACAAGTCTTAAAGGTCTAACAATAAACTACTGAGATTTGATTATTGATTACCGGACTGGGGAATGAGAAGACTATTGACTAGATGACTATAAAGTGGTAGTCCTTCCACTTAATTAACTAAAAATCAGTTTGATAAATATCAGAGTGTGTGTTTTACAGGTAGACAAAATAAAGCTCCAAGATGTTATGTAACTTTTTCAAGAACATAAGCAGCACAGCATGATTCAAATGCTTATCTCTATGACAACGAAGCCCAAATTTTGTAGATTGCACTATTCTTTCCCCTGTTTGCTTTCTAGCCAGATATGTAATGTAGAATGTACAAATCAGGAGGTATAACTATCACTTAGTTATTAAGATGTATAAAATCTAATGCTCAACAGCTTTATAGCGACACAGGTTGTAGTCTGTATGTGCACATAATCAACTCAACAAACAAGAAGAAGGGATGCTGAGACCTTCAAGGCATTAAATACAATTCAGCCAGGATATATTAGTTTTTAACTGGGTTACTAAATTCTACTTGCTAACATTTTGACTTTTTAATCAATATTTCTAAGTAAGATAAATTCTTAATTTTCTTTTCATGTGCACTGTTTGTCACATTTTCATAGCAATTTTAAGGAGACTGTTCTTGCTCTGACTTGGAAGCAAGGAAAATAGAGCTAGCCTTTGCTGGTAGTCCTGGCATATGTTGGCCTTTTTGTCCCCATACTGAGTGATTCTCTCTTGTAATCATCCTATCATCTCTTTCATAGCATCAGATTGGAAACATTTCTAAAGAATAACATTTTAAAAAGTATTTTTATAAAAATGCAACCTGTGTTTGCATATTTTCTTAAATAAATCTCAGATTCTTCTGGTGAACAAAATTGTAGAAATACTTTTTTTTTGATATCTAACTACTGAAACTCATATGAGAAGAGTGAAATATTAATTTAAAATTAATTTAAAATTAATTTAAAAATAAGAGCTTCCCCAAATCTCATATAGGTTTATTCCTTTCCCCAAAAAACATTTGGTCTACAATCACTATTTGCATCTCTACCAATCCTAATTCCACAATTAGCCTAAAGTTTTTTTCTTTTGAACTTATATTTTTTAATGTTTTTCACCATAAATTTAATTATATGAACTTCAGATTAACCTGTAAGCCCCCAACAGTATATTACCAAGTTATATAAACCTGAAATAACTAAACGAAATGAATGTCAAGATAAGTGACCTTATTGCAGCACAAATCACATATTACAGCTTTCTACTTATTCTATACTGCTAATTGTCTCAGATTCAGTAGTATCTTTGCACCTTAACATCAATGATTTTATACAGCATGCACTTGTCTATGACTTTGGAGGAAAATAAACCAATATTATGAAATGAAAATGATTGATAAACGGTAGCTTCATATCAACAAACATATGCAGATACAAAGTCATATTCATTACAGAATTTTATATAATTGCATATTGTGACTAATTCTCATATTGTTAATTAAAATTGGGTTTTTAGACAAAAGAGATACTAGAAGTAAAATTGTCAAATAATTTTTAAAGCATTAGCACCACAATTCTTCTATAAATATAAAATAAGCCTGTTTTATAAATTACAGAGATACTATTACACAGCAACTAGAATGGACAAAATATTTTTAAAATAACTGATGTAATTGCTGATAAGGATATGGAACAACAGGAACTCTCATTCATTGCTGGTTGGAATGCAACTGGTTCAGACACTTTGGAAGACAGTTTGACTGTTTCTTACAAAACTAAACATAGCTTTACCACCACCCAACAATCCTGCTCCTAGGTATGTGCCCAACTAATTTTAAAATTTGTTTCTACACAAAAGCCCACATAGAAGTGTTTAGAGTAATTTTATTTATAATCACCAAATTTGGAAGCAGCTGAGATGTCCTTTGATATGTGAATAAATAAACAAACTTTGCTGCACAATGAGATACTACTTATCCTTAAAAATGAATGTGCTATCAAGCCATACAAGCACATGTAAGAATTTTAAATGTATATGGTTAACTGAGAAAATCTGGTCTGAAAATCTACCTACTGATCCATTTATAAGACATTCTGAAAAAGGCAAAATTGCAGTGATGGTAGATCAGAGCTTGCCAAGAGTTTAAAGTATGTGTGGGGTGTTGAATAGCAGAAGCACAAGGATTTTAGTGTAAGTGAAACTATTCTGCATGGTACTTTTAATAGTAAATACATGACACTATGCATATTTCAAAACTCATAAAACTTCACAGAACAAAAATTAAATGTAGATGTATACAACCTAATAAATTATGTAAAAGGATGAATGATCTCAAGATGAAATAAAGACTGTGAAAAAAAGAATCTGTTACAACTATATAAAGCAAACTCAATGATAGGAGTAGGGATAAAAGGTGCTAACCTGAGTAGGTTTGAAAATGAATGAAATCTGAAATACTAAAGGCAAAAGGAACTGTACATACACTCTGTATTCTAATTCATAAAATCATTTCCCATGGGGATATGGGTTAACAATTTTGAAATCACTCTATATGCATGGTAAAATTGAATAACAATGTAAATGCATGGTGGACAGCAATAGCATGATTTCACAGTGCTGAAGTATGATCTAAGATTTTTATACTAGTAATATTCAATGTGATTCTTAACAACATATAGAATTACAGCATCAAGTAAAAAGAAAAAATATATTTATTTCTTATTTAAAATTTGTATATTTGGTATATGCTAATGCAACATAATTTTCAATTAAAAAATTAAGAAATTAATGTGGGTTTTCAATTTCATTTTAAGTTCTGGGATGCATGTGCAGGACGTGCGGGTTTGTTACATAAGTAAACATGTGTCATGGTGGTTTGCTGCATTTATCAATCCATCACCTGGGCTTTAACCCCCACATGCATTAGCTGTTTATCCTGATGCTGTCCCTCCTCCTGCCCCCTCAACAGGCCCCAGCATGTATTGTTCCCCTTCCTGTGTTCATGTATTCTCATTGTTCAGCTCCCACTTATAAGTGAGAACATGGAGTGTTTGGTTTTCTGTTACTGTGTTAGTTTGCTGAGGATAATGGCTTTCAGCTCTACCCATGTCCCTGCAAAGAATATGATCTGATTCCTTTTTATAGCTGCACAGTATTCCATGGTGTAAATGTACCACATAAGAAACTATATTTTAATGAAAAGGAGCAACTTAAGTCAGTAGTACTCAAACTTTTAGGTCTCAGAAACACTTGACACTCAGAAAATTACCTAGCATCAAAAAGGATTTGTTAAAATGTGTGTTATACCCATTGATATTTCCATATTATAAATTAAAACTGATATTTTAAAATATTCCTTTACTAATTTAAAATAAGCCCATGCATGTCGACATAGACAACATATTTTTACAAAAAATAATAGTTTACAAAATCAAAGCATTTAGTGAAAAAGGTGTCACTGTTTACTTTTTTTTTTTTTTGCTAATCTCTTTTATGTCTATCTAATAGAAGGTAGCTGGATTTTTGTATCTTCTTATGCATTTAATGTGTTGCAATGTTACATATTTTATAGTCTCTGGAAAACTCCACTTTATACAATGATATGAGAATAAGATTTTAGAAGGCAAGTAGCATCTTAATGTTATTGTGAACATAGTTTTAGTCTTGAAAACCTTGCAGAGTATTTTAGGGAACTTAAGTGGTCTCTGTATCATACTTTGAGAACAACTGGCTTAAGCAGAGGCACAAAAGAGAGGAAACACAGAATGTGCAGGGAAATAAGGGAAAGAAGGCATAGGTTATGAAAAGTAGAATCAAATTCAAATGGTGAGAACCACAAAAGACCCCAAATAGCCAAAGCCATCTTGAGCAAAAAGAACAATGCTGAAGGCATCACATTACATGACTTCAAAATATACTACAAAGCTATAGTAATCAAAACAGTATGGTACTGGCATAAAAACAGACATACAACTGGTGGAAGAGAATAGAGAGTCCAGAAATTCAAACATTTACAGACAACCGATTTTTTGACAAAAGGTGCCAAGATACACAATGGGGAAACGACAATCTCTTCAAACAATCATGGAGCGAGAACGCGGAAGAATGAAAATGGACCCTTATTTCACCCATTATACAATAATTAACTCAAAACGTATCAAAGATTTAAACATAAAACCTGAAACTGTAAAGCTACTGGAAGAAAACACAGGGAACATGCTCCATGACTCTGGTCTTAGCAGTGATTTCTTGGAGATGATCCGCAAACAAAGATGACAAAAGCAAAAATAGACAAATGGCATTACATCAGACTAAAAGTAGCAAAGGAAACAATTCACAGAGTGAAAAGACAAACCACAGAACTGGAGAAAACATTTGCAAATCATGTTTGAGAAAGACCTAATGTAAAAAATATACAAGGAACTCAAGCTACTCAAAAACATGAAAACTAATAAACCTATTAAAAATTGGCAAAGGAACGGAATCGGCATCATTTAAAAAAGACATACAAATGACCAACTGATCCATGAAGAAAAGCTTGACATCTCTAATTATCAGAAAAATGCAAATTAAAGCCATAATGAGATGTCACCTCACACCTGTTAGAATGGCTATTAGCAAAAAGATGAAAGAAAACATGTGTTGGCAAGAATGTGGAGGAAAGGTAAGCTTTGTACCTTGTTGGTGGGACTGCGAATTAGTACATTCATTTTGGGAAACACTATGGAGATTCCTCACAAAAACTAAAAACAGAGTTAACATATGATGCAGCAATCCCACTTCTGGGTCTATATCTTAAGAAATTGAAACTGGTATGACAAAGCAATGTCTCTATTCCCATTGCATGAATGTTTCTGCATTATTCACGATAGCCAATATATAGAGACAACCCAAGTGCACATCAGTGACTGAGTGGATATAAAATATGTGGTATGTACCTATAATGGAATACTTTTCAGCGTTTAAAAAAAGTGGGAAGTTCTATCATATGTGACAACATAGAGGACTCTAGAAGACATTATGCTAAGTGAAGTAAGTCAGGCACAAGAAGACAAATGGAATATGATGTCGCTTATATGTGATATTTACAAACTCAAAATCAGGGAAGCAAAGAGTAGAATGGTAGTTACCAGGAGCTGGGGTGGTGGCAGGAAAGACGGTAGACAGGAAAAAAAGAAAAAGATGTTGGTCAAAGGATACGAAGTTTCTGTTAAATAAATAATTCTGGTGATCTGCTGCACAGCATGGTGATTATAGATAATAATAATGTATGATATATGTCAACATAGCTAAATGAGAACATTTTAAATGCTCTAACCGCAAATAAATGATGAATATTTGAGGTGATAGATATACTAATTACCTTGATTTGATAATTCCATGATGCATACATGTACTGAAACATCACATTGTACCCCAAAATACAGACGATTATTACTTGTCAATTAAAAATAAAATTTAAATTAAAAATGTATTTATATAGGAAGTGATGGATAGTTTATTATTTTGGCTTAATGATTTAATAATGTATACATATATCAAAATATGTTGTGCACAGTAAATATATATAAGTTTTGTCAATTATGCCTTAATAAGGCTGGGAAAATTTTTTTTAAGTTTGAATGGTGCAATAATGTGGCAACATTAAGAATTAACTGAAAAATAAATGGAAAGATATTGGAAGAGTTCGAATGTCATGGAAAGTTTGCTTTTTTTTTTTTTTTTTTTTACAACTATCATCATGAACAGATCCTGTGCAGAAAAGTGACAATATATAATTTCTTAAGGAAATACATTTTAATAACTATAATTTATCTGGTTAAAACATTGGAAGTCATATATCAAACATCAGAGGGTATGATTTTAATAGTCCAAGTGAATTATAACAAGAACCAGTAGTAATTTTAAAAGGGTGCTGAATTTTATAGACAATATAAATGTAGAATGAAAAGC
This sequence comes from Cacajao melanocephalus, assembly GCA_963573385.1. NCBI lineage: Eukaryota > Metazoa > Chordata > Mammalia > Primates > Pitheciidae > Cacajao > Cacajao melanocephalus. Next base: position 60,331 of record CAUYLG010018139.1, read on the forward strand.
ACTTAGGAGTTCATCAATATGGGCTAGAAAGAAAAGGAGAAAGATATTGTGGATGGGAATTTGAAACACTGATTTGAAAGAGGCCCATATAACACTATACATATTCTGTATCTATATGTTGCAGAGAAAAGTTTTATTGGACTTTACAATTACAGCAGATTTTTTTTTCCCCAAAGAAGTTTAAAAAAATAAGCAGAAGTCTTGGCAGTAGTATTCGCCTTAGGAAGATGGATGTGTATCATTAATAAATTCCTTGAATTTAGGGCTGGGATCATTTAAAGGGCATGCTTAGAAAACTATATGGCCCTGCGTGGTGGCTCACGCCTGTAATCCCCACACTTTGGGAGGCCGAGGCAGGCATATCAAGAGGTCAGGCGTTTGAAACCAGCCTGGCCAACATGGTGAAATCCCGCCTCTACTAAAAATACAAAAATTAGCCAGGTGTAATGGTGCAGGCTTGTAATCCCAGCTACTTGGGAGGCTGAGGCAGGAGAATCACTTGAACAGGGGAGGCGGAGGTTGCAGTGAACCGAGATCACCTCACTGTACTCCAGCCTGGGTGACAGAGTGAGACTCTGCTTCAGAAACAAAGAAAAAGAAAAAAAAAAAAAACACTATGTGTAGACTCTACAGCAGGTTTTTTTTTTTTTTTTTTTTAAACTTTGCACTGGAGTAACTATGCGTAGATTCTTTTAATTAAGATGGTGCATTTGGTTAACTGTAGGGGCTTTGTTTTGCTAAGCAGGGTATAAAGACAGAAATACAAAGCTGAATTTATTAACACAGAAAGTATTACAAAGATGGTGTTTATGGGCTTTAAAAGATGACGTTTATGAATTGTGGGCCCATCCCAAATTATATGTTGAAACCCCATCAGTGAGTACCTCAGAATATAACTGTATGTGGGATGGGGCCTTTAAAGAGGTTACTAAGGTTAAATGAGGTCATATGAGTGTGCCCTAATCCCCGTGATTGTATTTGGAGATAAGACCCTAAAGGTGACTAAGTTAAATGAAGCCTACAGAGTTGGAACCCAATCCTACCAGACTCCATATAAGAAGACATAAAAAGACAAATACTATATGATTTCACTTATGTGTAGAAATTAAAAGAGTCAAACTTATAGAAGCAGAGAGTAGAATCGTGATTGCCAGCAGCTGGGGGTAGAAGAAATGGGGAAATGATGGTCAAAGTGTACAAAATTTCAGCTATGCAAGATAAGGAAGTCTTAGAGACTCACTGTACAACACCTTTCCTATAGCTAACAATACTGTATTGTACACTTAACATTTGCCAAGAAGGTAGATTGTACGTTAAGTTTTCTTACCACAAATAATAAAAATAAGTAAATAAATGAATAATAAAGGTGTCAGGAGAAAACTTTGAGAGGTGACAGATATGTTTACAGATTTAATAGTGAAAATGGTTTCACAGGTTTATATTTATCTCCAAACTCATGTTGTTTACATTAAATGCCCATAATTTTTATATGTCAATCATACCTCAACAAAGTGGCTTACAAAAATGAACTTTAGTGATAGACACCCAACAAGTGATCATTTATGGGTGGTATGCATTTCAGAAAAAGGTCAGATATGTACTATTTACAATAATAAAAAAGACAGTCATTAATTCTGGTCCTTGACTTCCTGCTTTCTGAATGTAGAATTGAATTTTATACCTTATTAAGGTTGAATGTGGTTACATAATATGCTTTAGCTGAAGAAAATGTAAGCAAAAGAGATTTGTGTCTTTAGAATCAAAGTATTTAAATTTCTTTTTTAATTTTACCTTCAGGGAGTCCATGTGTATGTTTATTACAGGGATACACATTGAATAATGGTGAGGTTTGGGGTTCCAGCGCAGCCATCTTCCAAGTAGGGAACAATGTATCCAATAGGAAAATTTTAAACCCTCATCCCTTTTTCAATCTCTCCTCTTTTGGAGTCCCTAGTGTCTATTATTTCCAACTTCATATTTTAACATCCAGTTTTCTATACTGTGTCTTTTCTATTGCCATGGTCACCAGCAACATTGAAAATAGTGGCTGCTCCAGTAGCCCACAAGGAGATATAGAGCAGATGCTCCAGGAGAATCATGACATACACAAAACATGTGCAACGAATAAACCTTTGCTGGTAAAAGCCACTGAAATTTGGTGGAGGGGATTGTTACCAACATAATACAGTTATTCTGATTGATGGAGCCAGCTTGTTCAACATTTAAATGAGTCCTCTGTCTGTTAGACATATAAACCACTTCTCTCTCTCTGTTTAAAACTAAATTTAGTCTCTGACAAGTCTTTTTTTTAATGATAATCTTGTAGAACAAAAGGGTTTATCCTCTCAGATTATGAAAAACATTTATCCAGCATCTAATATAGAATGAAGATGTTTTCACATACATCTTGTTATATATCTTTTAAGTATATATTATTGTTCCCATTTTACATTTATTGTAACTAAAGATTAAAAGTTTAACAAAATGTGCAGATTGTATAACTACAAAAGTAATAGACTCTCACTTTGAGCTAGCTTCTAACTTTGATGTCGTTGCTCTGTCCATATGCTACAATGTCTTTGGTTAATCTAAAGACAGAACATTGACTAGTGCTACCTAAGGGAAGTTTCTTATTCTCCTTATTCTCTTAAAAATGTTTAAAAATTGCTTATTGAATGCTGACAATGTGTCCAAAATTTCCAGATAATTTGAGTGATGTTACCTTCCTTTATTCAGGGTAGATTTATTTTGAGGCAGGAATTTAGCATATAGTAGTTTGACTTTTTTCCAATCAAGATTAACAAAGTAGACTATTTAATTAACTGACTTTTACTTATTAAGGGCATATGTTTTTATTAAGCAACTAAAAATCTGGGGTATTTATCTGTTTTTGTTTTGTTTTGTTTTTTTGAAGATCTCCCTGCACCAATATTCATGTTCCTATCATTGGAGACTACTAAAATGTATGCTTAACATTAAAAAAATAATGTTTAGAAACTCATTCAATTTTTTAGATCTTCTAGAAAGTTTTAAAATAAAGGTCATCTTTTCTTCTACATTTTGTAAACAATCTCTTCTTTATATTCTTATGCCCTAGGTGACTGAGTTCTCCCAAAACAAGGTGTTTCATATAAGTTCTAAGAGAACCTGATCCTCTGGCTTTATGGAACAATGATGGAAATCCACCCCTCCCCTCCTCCCCCTCAAAAAACAAAAAGGAGACGAAGAGCTATTTTTATGCCACTCAATAAGATAGACTCTTCACCCATTTTGAAAAAGGGAGACAATTATAGTCAGACCAATCATTTTCCTAGACTTTCCCTCAGGGAAAAAAAATCAGTGATGTTTAAATTAAAAAGACAAAAACTATGGTCAACTTCATTTTCTTTTTCACTTCCTGGAAGTATGATTTGAATTCACCAAATAATCTATTATTACATGTTCCTATTTTTAAAATAAAAAATGATACGTCTCTAACAAGGTTATAGAAAAGCTTTTTTTAAAACTACATAGCATAACTAGAACAGTGTTTACCATAATGGTGATTGCATTTTCTTTCCTTCAGATTCTCAAATAAAAGGAACCACAATATTCAGATTTTTCCTTCAGATCTGCAAATTAAAGGAACCACAGTGTCTGTTCCTTGAAGCTCCAGTTAGACAAACCTTAACATAAGAGTATCAAAAGACATACTCTGTTTCATTTGGATTGAACAGACAGTTTAAAGTTGCTTCATCCATTTTAGTCATGGAATGTATCACAGTGGAAGAGTCTGTATTAACTTGGCCATGAGAACCATTACCAGTGGGCAAAACAGCCCAACTGGATACTTTATGCTCCTTTTATTTCACAAATCTAGAGAAAGCCTTAGCTAAAGGAATATAAGTTATGTTTAAGTTATCTTTACCTCCATTTGCTAGTGTTCTGAGCAATGCTCATAGACACAGAGACACAATAAACATAGACACAGTTGAAACCTCACAGAAGCTTCCAATCCCAGAGCCAATTTATCTACAGATAGTCTTAGGTAAACTACTCATTTTGATGAAAATAGGGGCAATATATGAAATTGCTTTACTTTTTAATAAACTTTATTTATATTTTCTTTTTTTTCAGAGACAGGGTTTCACTCTGTTGTCCACAATGAGCGGAAGTGGTGTGATCATAGCTCATTGCAGCTTTAAACTCCTGAGCTCAAGTGATCCTTCTGCCTCAGTCTTCTGAAAAGCTGAGACTACAGGTATGGGCCATGACATCTAGCCATCTGTCTAATTTTATTTATTTTTATTTTTTAGAGATGGAGTCTCCCTATGTGGCCCAGGCTGCCCTGGAACTCCTGGCCTCAGGTGATCCTTCCGCCTTGGCCTCTCAAACTACTGAGATTGTAGGTATCATCCGCAGCACCCATCCTATATTTTCTAATTAAAAAATTTGAAAGACGTAGAAAACTAAGAAAATAGAACAAGAAATTATATAATCTCATAAAGGCAACTCTAAACTTTGATACATTTTTTGTGAAGTGGAAAGATATTAACTGTTTTCTCACTAAAAAACAAACATTCATATTTATATTTAGTTATATGTGCTGAATGTATACAGAAATATTTAATGAGCAGAATGAGGTAATATTGTATATATTGCTGATTCAGCTTTTCTGTTTGTTTTGTCTTTTGAGACAAGAGTCTTACTTTGTTGCCCAGGCTGGAGTGTAATAGTGCAATCTCAGCTCACTGCAGCTTCAACCTCCTGGGCTCAAGTGATCCTCTCACCTCAGCCTCCCCTCCCAGGTAATTGAGGCTACAGGCATTGCCAGGATATTTTTTTGATTTTTTGTAAGACGAGTTATCACTATATTTCCCTAGGCTCAAGCCATCCTCCTGCCTACTTGTTCAAAAGTGTTGGGATTACAGGTGTGAGCCACCACACCCAGGCTTGATTTGCTTTTTGATTCGATTAAACATACATACATTTCTAACATTTTACTATATTGTATTCTAGTGTATACCTTGTTAGATCTGCTTCTAAGAGACAATTTTTTTTTTCTAAACATTACCACTCTGAACCTGTTTACTCATATGTACAACTTATTTAGCAAAAATCTAACTGAATTGGAGAACCTTAATGAAAATTTCCAAAATATTTTAAGGCTTTTAAAATGTTGGTCAAACAGTCCTCTGGAAATTGCATAAACATTAATGTTAGATAATACCATCCCTATAAGAAAGTGTTTATTTTCCTAAACTCTTGTCAATATTAAGGATTGGTGGTATTAATATTGAATATTAATATTGCGTATTTAGTCCATTGGATAGCCTTAAACAATAGCAAAAGCATAAACCAATTCTAATTGTTTCCTTTGAAAGTTAATGACTTTGACCAGAAATATTTTTGTGTTCATTATTCATATGTATGGCTTCTTTTGGTTGTCTTTTGAAATTCCTTCTCAAATTGTCTTTCTCACCTTTTTTCTTTCATTTTTGAATCCTGGATTGATGGACAACTTTTTTCTTTCATCACTTTAAAGATATTACTTCATAGTCTCTAGACATTCTATCTTTTTATTCCCCAATAAAATGTCAGATGTCATTCATGTTATTTTCCTCATGCAATGTATTTTTTTCTCTTGTGACTGATTTTAATATTTAAGCTTTACTTTAGCTTACAGAAATTAGAGTATAATTTGCTTTAGTGTGGCTATCTTTGTCATTATTTTGATTGGGGTTAATTCCTTGAATATATAAATCAACGTTTTTTGTCACATTTGGGAAATATTTGACCTAAATTTTTTTCTAATTTTCTTTTACTGCCCAATTGTCACTTTCCTGTCTTTCTGGACTCCAATTACATTTATGTTGGACCATTTGATGTTACTTCAGAGATTGTTGGTACTCTTTTCATTTGTCTTTAGAGCGCTATTTTTTTCTTGATACAGCTTCACATTCACTTCCTCTTTCTTCTGCCATGTGCCATTTGCAGTTAAGCACATCCAGTAATTTATTTAGTTTCACTTATAGTATTTTTACATCCTAAAACTTTCATATAATTATATTTCATTGTATTTATTTTCTGTTTTATTCCTATCTGGTTTTTTATTATTTTCTTTCTATAAACATTTTTTTAAACATACTTAATCATTGCTCTTTCAAAAGTCCTTGTCTACTGTAACCAATTTTATGCCATTATGGGATTAGTTTCTTTATGTTTCTAGCAACGGTCATTTTTCAGAAACTATTGATTCTATTTTTCTGCTTCACTATGTATCTGCTATTAGTCATTATATATTGAATGTCATGAATTACTGCAGAGATCAGAAATTCTGTTTTCTTTCTCTGAAGAATATGGACTTTTGTTCTAGTAAGGAGTTCCATTATGAAATATTAACCTGGAACTTAAATAATCTTGGTAAAACTAAGATGCTTACCATGTTTCTTTAATTTATTAAGATTTGCCCTTCAAACTCTTCATTCCCATGTGTGTTTTCTCAGAGCTTACTTTTAGTTTCAGTCAAGTGGCAGTGATAGAATTGATCTAGGGCATAATCCTTATTCATAAAGCTTACTGTTCTTATGTCTCAACTGGAATGGGATGCTAAAAACATTAATAAGGACTTACAGTTTCTTTCCTCTGGCTGGGCCCGAATGTCTCCATGGGTATAAAGGCTACTCAGCATTTAATATTTGTATTCTAATCGCAATCATATAGTAGTTGTGTTATATCCAAGTGAGTTAGATGGAACAGCGCCACACTCTGAGCTTGAATCGTGAGTTCTTTATTACTTAGCCAGCGACCAACAGACAGCTCACGCTTAAAATTTTCTCGGCCCCGAGGAAGGGGCTGCATTCCTTTTTATACCTTGCTTAAGGTAGGGGAGTGGGACCTAGCTGAAGCAGAATTTACAGAAGCAGAACAAGCAAGTTAGATAAGGAGGCTGGTAACTAGGAGGCAAGAGGTTCTTATGATTGTTGATTTCCAGGGATGGTATACACAAGCAGTTCCCACGATTGCCGGTTACCAAGGGGGGTATTTGGTACTTGTTATACAATTAATTAAGGGGGATATTTTCAATAGCAAGTGGGCTTGCCAAGCAGGATATGGTTACTAAGTTATATTTTTTTATAGTACTAAGTACAGCATGACCCAGCACAGTAAGAAGACCCAGGTATGCACTTAAGGGAGAAATGGCAGGAGGGGTGAGGTGAAGGTTAAGATGGAGTCTATCTGGCTGTTAGCAAGATGGAGTCTGTCAGGTTAACACAGGGTAGGTTAGCATAGTTGCTCTCTGATAAGTCTCCTGTAGTCTCCTAGGTATGAGAAGTTCAGTCCTCAGCCAAGGATTTGTAGAGAATCTCCACATTAAATTCTGTAGTCTGCCTCAGCACAGATTTTTCCTTTATACTGCTTTATCTAGCTGAATCCAGTTGTTTTAGCTCTTCTCTGAACTCTAATCTCTGGCTCTGGAGCTCTGGATTTCAGTGCTGCTTGAATTGCTGCACTGGAATTATGAAATTTTCCTCAGGGCAAGGCACACATAGGGTTTACCTTGAGCATTTCACTTAGAAATTACAGTCTTGTGCTGCCAGTTTTCTACTACTTGACAACAGGTGCCATACACAGTCTGTCCAAGTTTATAATTGATTATGGCAGGAACACTAATCTAGTACCATTGACTGCATCATAGCCAGGAGCAGAAATGTTTACACGTAACAGATTTTAATTTTTTAGCACTTTTTAAATGTAATTTTAATTAAGATGTGATTATGATATATAAAAAATTTTAAATATTTTTATTTTCACCGAAAACTAGATGCATCATCCAATACTTCTTATAAAAATCATTAGCCATCTGAAACACTTAATAAAAACAAATAGATTTGCAATACTTTTTTATAATTTTAATAGCTAATTTAGAACTGTACAATTTTTCTACTTTGTAACTAATCTTGTTTTATACCATAATTATTATTCTTTCATATTCTTGTTATTTAATCCTTGCTGTCAGTCCCCCTGGAGCACAATACATACAGTTCTCTCATGAAAAGCGGCTCCATTACAAATCAATGCTTGCAATTTGGAATGGCAAATGAGACTTATCACTAGTAATGGCAAATATGACACTCAAAAGCAATAGTAGGTAACTGAAAGTGAAGAGGAATGTAAATGATGAATGTTTATTCCTGTCTACTATTGTTCCTCATTTTAGGGCATTTGTAGCCTACCATCTCTTTAATGTACTATCCTTATTAAGGATTTTTGTGGCTTTGGTGAATTAATAACAGATTATAAGACAACCTTTCCATTGATATAGCTTATGCTTTCAGGCTCATTTTTCCAGTGTTGATATTAGTGGAAGAATTCAGACACTGATTCAAAATTACATTCCTTAGCACTTTTGAATTGAGGTTTACTTGAAACCACTATTTGCCTTCTCTCTCTATGACATTTCAATATATATGTAATGTTTGCTCAGATCTAAGGTCATATGTACCTCATTCTAAATTTTGGATTCAATTCCAGTAAAAGCTTCTGCTGCTCTCAATTTACAACTGTAGGCAATAGTAACCTAGTAAGTGTTCAAAACTGACTCTCCAAATCAAAACAAAGCAAAAAACCTGACTGGAAGAATTGGCTCTTGAGAAAAGGTGTGCATGATTGGCTTCCTTGCACACTCACCGTAAGGCCCTTTTATTACTTCTTGGAAGATGACTGACACCTCTTTGGGTGTGCAAACATTCTTGCTGTTGGACAGAAACAAATGCTTGACGAGCAAAGTTTTTCAGAATGGTTGCCAAACATTGGTTTTATTGTAAATCACTTGCATGTGTCCTAAAGTCTTTTTTTCCTAATGAACATTTAAGCAGCCATCTCTTTTTGCATTAAATTCAGGAAGTTTAAGATTTTTTTCAGCTCTTGAATATAAAGTTTAGTGTAGTTTATTGATTTTCAGAATGGCTGTCGGTCTGGTTTCATTTGTTATATATATACTCAAATATCTATTAAAACAGACACACTACAGGTAGTATTCCTTCAGTTCAAATTTCTTCAACTGATTGATAGAACTAAGAGCTAAGAGGAACTATAAAACCAAATTTCTCTACTTTCAGCATGGCTATCTGGCATAAGGTATTTAAATATACTAAACTATAGGTGAAAACAAATAAAATTAATGATCATTTTGTTATTCTTAGACATGATTTTTCTGATCATACCTATCATTCCTTATCACCTTTATTTTTTTAATCAAAATATTTATTACTACCTAATATATTAAAATGTTATTTTTTGTTGTATTGACAGCACCTAGAACAGTACGTAGTCACAAAGTAAAGGTTTGTTGAATAAATGAATTAAAATCTTAAAAAAATTAACATTTGAAATTTCCAGCTCCCCCCAGAAATTTCCATCAAAATAAATTAAAATAAGCTGACATGGTGTTATGTACCTGTAATCCTCACTACTCAGGAGGCTGAGTTAGGAAGATTGCTTGAGCCCAGGAGTTTGAGACCAGCCTAGGCTACACAGTGCGACACTGTCTCAAATAAATTAATTAAAATAATTAAGTAAATTCTGAACTTTATTCATTGAGATATTTAAAATATTGGTGTCATAAAGCCATACAAAATAAGAAAGTAGTCTAGTAGCTCAACATAGCAATTCAAAATTAACTTCAGGTGCTCCATATAGTTCATCTTTTAAGTTATAACCTCTAGACCTGGTTAAAATCCATTTAGTGTTTTAGCCTGCATCAATAATAAACAGAAAGATATCCCTAGAGATACTATTTAAACATATGATTACAGAAAGCTTTTTCATTTATATTAAAAGTTCTTCTGACAATTATTTTAAATGGTCACATATTTTATTGCAAAAGTATGTAACTTTTTAGGAGTACTTTCTAGGTACACAAGTAGCCTACTAGAATCCATCATAAATTCCCAAAAGCATCCATGAGTACTAGACTAGTGTAGCAATCAACAGTACAGTAGAAAGGAATACCTTTCTTGTGATACACTGAAGTATTGTTGGTTATGCTCTGATAACAGAGGTGTATCAGCTTTAAGTTTTACTAATGATCTTCATACTGGAAATACACACAAAAGTCCATGTGAATAGACTAAGCCTATTCTCTAATGACAGATTTAGAATCAACAGCCTCTTTGGTCCTAAGCCTTTATTACATGATGAAGCCTGAGATATTTGCTTTATTTTCCCCATAGAATGAGTTCTCTACCTGCTCCATCCTCAGTGACTCATTCAAATTGATTTCTGATAACATTTTCTTTTAAAAATTATTTTTTCCCACCAGTTTATCAAATATAATCACAAACTTGAGTGTCACTGCATAACCATTACCCTAGTGTTAAACCGTGGGTGGTTCAAAGCTTTCCCCATATTGTAATGGAAATCTTGGAGTCTAAAGCTGTTTCAGTGTTAGACTTTGTGTCTTTGAAATGAATTCTGTGAAGGCGTTATTATTTGGGCAAAGGTTCTGAAAAGTTATAGGATTCTTAGTATGTATTTAAGGTAGATATTCCTATCAGATTTTTGCTTATAGATAATCCCATTTCTAATCTCAAGAAACCAAGTTCTTCATTAAGGAATTTCCATGGCAAAGTAACAACTGTTCTTCCAAAACACTGGTATCACTTGTAATTAGCATACTCGTAATGTGTCACACAAAAACACCAGAACATTTTAATTTAAAAAATGGTCAAAAAGCTAATTTCAATCTCCTTGCCAGCGAGTATTATTTTCACAAAATGTTGTAATCATGTAAGATTTCAGGTTTGAATGTCAAGGTTTAGGGCCAATCTTTGACCTCTCACACCCGTAAATTTTGTTACATATACAAAGAAGTTCCTCCAGTTGAACATGAGACATCAGTAGCCTTGATAGCATGTCATGCCCCAATCTTATCAGCAACTGGAAGTTGAATGAATTGCAACTTTGAAGAATTTCCATGAGCCCATGTAAAACAATGTTAATTATATTATTTATAACCATCTCTTCTTGACTCTATACTACCAGTTCTTACTCTGTGAGTCAGTGAGTTGTACTTGCCAATGTTATTCTTGTCCTTGCCTACATCAATACACCAGCTATTTTCTAATGTATGTATAATTGCTAAATATTTAATCATCTCATCTATCTTATTTCTCTCTCTCTTTCTCACTTTTTACTGAAAAAGCAAAATAAAACCCATTTAGTAGGTAAATCTGCCTGTGAATATGTAGATTAAAAATGTCCTACACAAAACTGCCAACAGATTTAGAAGGCATGTTAATGTAAATATTTTAAAAATGTATCTATAAGCCTGTCAAAATCTAAAAACACGTCTTCTATAAGACTGTGCATGTTGAATATTTTGTATCTGTTGATTTTGAAAAGAAAAGTACCATGATCAAGTTAATCATCATCCTAATCACCCTAGTTATGATTTGTTAAATGCTTACCAAGCATCAGGTAACTTGGGGGGACTTTTCTAACAGTATTCATTTCCTAGGGCTGCTGTAACAAATTACCATAAACTTGGTGATGTGAAACAACAGAAATGTATTCACTCACAGTTCTAGTGCCCAAAAGTTCAATATCAAGGTATCAGCAGGATTATGCTTCCTCCCAAGGATATAGGGAAGATTCTGTTCCTGTCCTTGTCCAGCTTCTGGTGGTTGCAGATTTCTTTAGGATTGTGGCCACATGACTTTAATCTCTGCTTCCATGGTCATTTATCTTGTTTTTGTTTGTCTGTTTTGACAATCTCACACTGTCACCCAGACTGGAGTGCAGTGGCATGATCTTGGCTTACTGTAACCTCCACCGCCTGGGTTCAAGCAATTTTCCTGCCTCAGCTTCCTGAGTAGCTGGGATCACAGGTGCATACCACCAGGTGCAGCTATTTTTTTTTGTATTTTTAGTAGTGAGGAGGTTTCCTTATGTTGGCCAGGCCTGTCTGGAACTCCTGACCTCAAGTGATCCTCCCACCTTGGCTCCCAAAGTGCTGGGATTACAGGTGTGAGCCACCGCACCTGGCCTACTTATCCTCATCTGCCACTTCCTCCTGTTTCTTGTAAGAGCAATTGTCACCAGATTTAGGACCCATTCCAATAATCCAGACAATCTCAAGATCCTTAATTAAATCTGTAAAGATTCTTTTTCTAAGTAAGGTTGTGGAGATAAGGACGTGGACATATCTTTTTGGGAGTCACTATTCAATCTGCTCCTCTTACACTGTCTCTAATTGTCATAAACAGAGATAAATTGAGAGTGAGAGAGGTTAGCAATTTTCCTAAAGTTGCACAGATTATGAGTGGTAAGACTAGGATCTTAAATAGAAGTAGAACTCATCCCATTACATTTTAGTTATTCATTCTTCCATTTGTATCCCTGCCTAGGTCAAGGTATCTTGGTGGTTGAGACTTACGACATAGCCCTAAGGCCATGCTTTGGCCTTTGATACAAGCTAGACACTAAATAACCAATTGTTGAATAAACTGAATACATGAATTCTCACCAGCAAGTTCTTTACTGATAAACAGCCATGGCCAATATCCATTGCAAAGGAAAATGTATCTGTTATTTTGTAGTAGTTTTATCTAAAGGTTATCAAAATTCTACAGCAAATGTTAATCTCTTTCCAGAGTTTAGTATGAAAATTTAATTCTTTAGACTTGTTTACTCAAAAGCTAAGCTCTATAACTAATGAAGAAGCAATTGGCCATGTCCTATCTTCTTCTTCTTTTCTTATTATATGTATTTACATATTAAATATATATGTATATTATTTGTAATTATATATAAATATATATATATCAGCTCACTGCAGCCTCCACTTCCTGGATTCTCCTGAGAGAGAGTGTGTGTGTGTGTGTGTGTGTGTCAAGAGTAACTTAAAGAGGAAAATTACCTAGATAAATCACCAGTTTATTCGGGTTGTAAGCACAACCACTACTACATATTGGCTGCTATGTGAGCTTTACTGAGCAGTGAGATCCAGTTTGTTGCTTAGTTATTGCTAGTGACTGAATATAGGTCTTTTTTTTTTTTTCTAGACAAATTGAGCGATAACTAAGCATGGCAAAACACTGCATCAGAACGATTCAGTCACTGTGGCAATTGTTTTTTGAGTGACTCATTCAGCCTCTCTCTCCTTAAAGAAATTTTAGTTGCTAATTTCAATAAGCAACTAAAATTTTAGTAATATACAGGCTCAGGAATGAGAATTATAAGACAGAATCTATATGAAAAATAGTGTTTTTAAAGTTACTCTTTCTCTCTACACACACACACACACACACACACACATATATTTTCTGAGCTATTTGCTCTTTTTTGTCACTCATTCATTAACCATTCTTATGCCAGAAGTATCTACCTTCCAGATGACTCAAAGTTTTATGATAGACCTGTTATTTGATTTAGATGTCCTTTCTTCTTGAGTTGCCTCAAGATTAGGATTTCTTATCTACTGTCTAAGCATATCTGAGTCTGGCAAAGAAGCTTTGACCATGGCAAAGAGAATGACAACCAAATTTCTGTTGTAGGTCACTAAAAAATGTTGATGCCACCTGTGGATATCTGGCATCAACTTTTTTTTAGTGACCTACAACAGAAATTTGGATGGATGTAGTGGCTTGAAATTTACAACAGAAATTTGGTGGATGCAGTGGTTTGAAAGCAGAATTCAAGGACACTAAGGTGTTATGATTGAAATATAATTGATTTAAGGTATGCCACTGAGGCACATAGTTCAGATATACATTAAACCAGAAGAAATTAAACCTTCTGATTATATTTGACGTTCAGTTTCCTTATTTATAAAATGCATTGTAACATTGTAATATATTTCAACTAGCATTCATATGAATCTTAGATGAACCTGGCACAATGCTAGAAACAGTTGCTCAAATATTCTTATTTACAGGAGGCTAGGAGAGGGAACATGATTTCAGGAGGTTTTCCCCTTATTGTTTGTGGAAATTTTATTGTGTGTTAATTAACACCTTAGTGAACTATTCAATGCTCAGTGCTTACCCCTCAAGCATACAAGATCAATAAACTAAGGTGAGTGAGAAAATAAATTTTTCAGAAGAACATTGCCATTAACAAACTTATGACATTGAAGTACAGAATCAGAATGCTGATTTATTAATTTTCTACTTAAAACATAATTGCCACTTTTTTGAAATATGAGTCCTTATTATTTTATCTCTATTGGCAGACTTCAAGGAAAACCAAACCATAATTAGGATGCTATGTGGAATCTGAACAAGGAAAACTAGATCAGCAGAATTTTAATTACCATCAGGTTTCCGTAGTTTAACAAATCCATCTGTACAACATGCATGGCCTCCTTAACAAGACTGGTGCATTTAAATTCCATTGTTTAACTTTCTCTTTCCTTAGAATGTTCATTGAGCGGACATTCCATTTGCTTGCTTCTATGTCTAAAGTTTTATAACCAACCTCCTGGCAGATTGACCTCTTTTTCCTTCGGAAATATTGTGGTCTTCCATCAGAGTAGTCAATTCTTGCTTGCCAGGAACAACTCTCCCTTTCCAAAATATTCCCATCTCTCAGCTCTTATTCATTGTGAGTTGATATCAGAAGAAAATCTCATTTTTTAATTTACAGAATTCTTAGGTCACCTCTAACTGAAGATGATATTTAATTTTTTTGACTCTCACTTTTCTCATTAAAAATTGAAGATGATAATATCTTCCTCACTTGGTTTTTGAGAGTATTAATAAAACAATGCTTTCAAAGATCTCAGTACACTACCTGGTACAAGGAATTGACTCAATAAATATTTTTAAAATCTGTCATTCCCTCAACATTGAACAGTGTTTTGCTATGACCTGATTTGTTTTATAAAGGGAGCCCTGTCATAGTAAGACCTTTCATAATAAATACAGCTCACTCTGCATGTCACATAAGTTTTACTGACTATCATGTGAAGAGTAAAGATTCTGTTTTGACTGAGTGAGAGAAGTAATGAATACATCAAAATTTACTTTTTAAGAGTATATGGAAGATGGAGTCTTAGGTGCCTATTTTGAAGAGTTAGACACACCAACTAGGATAATACACACGAATGTTCTTTAAAAATGGCAAAAACACATTGTTTGTAAAGAGGGTAATTGTTATTATTAGGGGAAGGATGGTAGCTTTGCAGAGAACATGAGAGCAGCAAATGGGACAATGAGGCTTACTGGAATTTGTCCCTTGACAAATTCCACAAAGTTTTATGAAGTTCCTCTGTTAAAAAACTCTTTAGTGATTACTTGCTGCTTTAACAATGAAATTATCTTTAACAATGAAAAATTGTTGAAATAATCTAACAACATAACAAGACAAAATGCTCTGGCTGTTAACACCTTCAGGTGACATCTCCTAAAAAAGAATTTCCCCTACAGATATCAGAAAATGATATTTTTCTTGCTTCAATATTATAATATGCAGCAATAAGAAACTACAGGTTAATGAATCAACAAGTCACTTACCCAACCTCCTCCTTTCAGCAACATTACTTTAAATAATCTCTTATTTGAAATATTCAGTCGTTCCACCAGCAGCACAACAAGGATTATTAGTCAATCTTTCCTACACCAGACATGGTTGGAAGGATTAATAATTTGAAATTTAAAATGATTTCTTAGTTATGTAAATACTTGTGATCTATTATTTGTTCATGAAATGCTAAGAGGCTGAAATAAAACTTGAAGTTTGAAACAAGAAGCCATATACTATAAGAAGAAAGCAGCCATGGATTTATTAAGTAGATAGCAACCACAAGGCCATTAGCCAGAGGCATATGTATTAGAAGACACAAACATTGGAATTCTTAGGAAAAAAATGGATCTCAATGCAGGGTACTTCTACCCAAATGTGGCCATCTCTCTGTTAAAAGCAACCTATTGGAAAGTTGTTTTTTTAAGGTCTACTTTTCCAATTGGAAACACCACGTTTTTTCTATATATATGTGTGGTGTTTGTGTATATATATATATATGTATATATACAAATTGGGTTATAGATATGTGTAATTAAGTTATACATATATAATTAGGTTACTTATATAATTTTTATATATGTGGTGCTTGTGTGTATGTGCACATGTGCACCCACACACATGATGCATATGCCTTTGATCCAGCAACTCAAATTTCAAACTTCCAGTTTAGAACAGTTGTCCTAGGTCAGATATGCCTTGGGCACCTTGGAAAGAATTGGTTTGATCTAAACTTCTGTCATAACTCACTCTGATTGCCGACTGCTTCTGTTGTTCACAGCATCAGATTGGACCCAAGAATGTATTAGGAGTTTACTTCTTCAAAGGTACAGGTCTTTATTCCTATCTGCTTTCCAAGTGCCCATGGTCAATTTGAATCATCTGGAGAAGTGGTCTTTGTTCTAATGAAGTTACCTTGGTTAAGTCCATTTAGGTGCAATATGTCATGGCCTTACATTGCAGGGAAGCAGGTACAACCTGCATGTGTTCTGGAATCAGAGAAGGAGAGAGAAGCAGACAGAACATAAGCAGTCCTTAGTAGCCAAAGAGGCCTAGGCCAAAAATTTAATTGAAAATCTTGCTTTTAAGTAAATGCACTATGTATTCTTGTAGGTAGTGTTTCTAACAAAATTTTTAGTTAGCATACAAAGAGAAACAGCACTAGACATCTATGAAATAACCTCCAAGCTGGTTAAGTATCATCCATTTATTTCAGTTCAGTCAGCTTTGCTATGTATAGTTATGTGCTGTAATATAGTTGGTTATCATTTGACTCCTCTAGTCATATCCCATGTACTCTATGGATACACAACCTTGCTTGAAATTAAAGAGAAATAAAAAGAAAATATATATTATTTATTATTTGTCAGATTAGAAATATTTCAAAATTGTGTCTAAAAGCCATTGATAATGGTAAAAGTTCCAAGCAGGAGTCTTAACTGATACAATGGTATAGTATTTGGGATACATTTTTTGTGTGTACATATATATGTATGTGTGTGTGCACACATAGGAATTGCTACAGATATATTTAATGTTATACATATGTAATCAAGCTACATATATAATTTATATATAGCATATGGGTGTGTATATAAGTTACTTTCATAATTTTTATATATATGGCACTTGCATGTATGTGCACAGGTGCACCCGCACACATGATGCGTATGCCTTTGATCCAGCAATTCAAATTTCAAACATATATACACACCCATATGCTATATATAAATTACATATATATATTTACAAATATAATTTATATATAGCATATGGGTATGTATATAGGTTACTTATATAATTTTTATATGTGGCACTTGTACATATATACACATCCATATGCTGTGTGTGAGTGTGTGTATATATATATATATATATATATACACACAAATACACATATGCTATATATATAATGCATACAAATTTGATCCAGCAATTCCAATGGTCAAAATTTAATCCAATGGTTATACTATAGAGCTCATGGCTACATTGTTTGCAGTAGCAAAATACAAGCTTGCTTTCTCTTTCTCTTTCTCTCATGTGCACACGCATGGTACACACAAACACACACACACCCCCCCAAACCCAAACTGGTGGTCCATTAATGGGATCAGTAAAAGATTATTATTAAAGACAGTATAAGAGCCAGGCTCCTTGGCTTTGAATGTCAGCTACCTGTGTGATATAACCTTAAACATACTACTTTACCTCTGCTTGCTACTTTCCTTTCACTTATTTCAACTGGAATATAATTGTTCGTACATCATATGGCTGCCTTGAGGATTAAGTTGATATGTGTAAAGCACTTTACAAAGAGCCTGATATGTAGAAATGATTTCCTAGGTTAGCTATTATTTTATGGTCCATTAAAATAATGAATTCAAATTGCTTATGCTAAATTGAAAAGATTGCTAAGATATATTATTAAACAAAAATAAAAAGCAAATTAAAAAATTATGTCAGGTACATTTTTATCTCATTTAATTAAAAATTATAAATTTTTATAATTAAAAATTATAAAATTCAAGTAATGCTAAAGATTGTTGGAACAATATACCAGAAACAGATAAGCAATAGTTAGTGGCAGTTACCTCTGAGAAATGGTAGGTGGGGTCTAATGAAGGGCAAGGATATTTTAACTTTTATTTTAATCCTTCCTATTATTTAAAATGTTCACCAAATGCTCCTGTCTTTTTATCAATTAAGTAAAAATTTACAAACATAATTTGCTCTTTTTAAATGACAAATTTAGTGGCTCTTTGTTTTCTAACTGCATTTATCTTTAACATGATTGATAGGATTTAGCTCTGGTTCCCCACCCAGATCTCACCTTGAATTATAATCATCCCCACATGTCATGGGAGGGACCTGGTGGGAGGTAACTGAATCATGGGGGTGGGTTTTTCTGTACTGTTTTCTTGATAGTGAATAAGTCTCACAAGATCTGATAATTTTATAAAGGGGAGTTGCTGGTTGGGCACAGTGGCTCACACCTGTAAACCCATCACTTTGGGAGGCTGAGGAAGGCAGATCACCTGAGGTTAGGAGTTCAAGACAAGCCTGGCCAACATAGTGAAATTTCATCTCTACTAAAAGTACAAAAATTAGCTGGGCGTGGTGCTGTGCACCTGTAGTCCCAGCTACTTGGGAGGTTGAGGCATAAGAATTGCTTGAACCTTGGAGGCGAAGGTTGCAGTGAGCTGAGATCACACAACTGCATTCCAGCCTGGGTGACAGAGCAAGACTCTGTCTCAAAAAAAAAAAAAAAAAAAAAAAAAAGAACAAAGAAAAAAAGAGAGAGTTCTACTGTATACCCTGCACACACTCTGTTGCCTGCCACTATGTAAGATGTGACTTTGCTCCTCATTCACCTTCAGCCATGATTGTGAGGCCTAACTAGCTATGTTGAACTGTGAGTCAATTAAACCTTTTTTCTTTGAAAATTATCCAGTTTCAGGTATATTTGTATTAGCAGCTTGAGAACAGACTAATACAGTGACTTAGTATTCTAGTTGGTCACTCATGGGAAGGGTTAACCTTAGTAAGACCTTGTGCTCATACCCACCAAGGTGACACAGTACAACTGGTTCCATCAAGTTATGCTTGTGTACCCTTACATGGTATATTTTGCAGATAGTTCCATTAAAGAGCCTTCATAATTTTCTTCTACTATAGCTTGTGACTGGAACTTGAACAAAAGTATCAAGTCCATGCTAGAAAAGGAAGAACAGTAACCATACTCAAAGCACACAGAATAATCAATAATCATTATTTTATTTTCAAATGGCACATATTTATCTTCTAGAGCTCAAGTTTATTTGGAAAAAAACTGGGAGGACAATGACTTTTGGCCCTTGTATTGTTAAAGTGAGTTGTACCTCGTTCCAACATTGATGGCATTTCTGCCTTTTTCAGAAGAGTTTATTTATTTAAATGGCAATTCCCAAGGAATTTTCAGGTATCACTGCCTCTATGTCATTTTAGAGGGGTGATGAAAAATACGAAGTAAATTATTTCTGAATAGAAATATTTGTGTAGCTACAATATTGAAAAGCTCTTCAAATTAGTGGCAGGATCTTCAGGAAATGATGAAGATGTGATGGTGTGAGATTTCTTGTTTTTTGTGTAAAGGGCTGGTCCAAAGATTTTTTAAAAATCAAAGGCGTATTTGGCCAGGAAGGAAACAAAATTTGTGAATACTACAATTGGGGATTATTTATTCCATCTAAAGATGTTCAAACAAAAATTAAGCATTTTTCATGGTGAAAAACACTAGACTGTAGCCAAATTTTACCTCAGGGGCTTCTACCTACCCATTTCTGCATGGCTTTGTTTTACAAATCATACTTCCACGTCATCTACCTGTTTCAGCCATACATTATTTAAGAGTGAACAAAGAAACATAATGTGAATAACACGTAAAATAATAGTACTCTTAAATCCTTATTTTCTTCAAAGTGGCAAAGCCCTCTGTCATCCCAGGGATTAAAACAAGACCACACTGTCTAAAACTGTTTAAGGTCCTAGTATTTGCCTGTCACACAGTAGATGATCAATAAATAAATGAATACCTGAACAAATGATATTGAAATTATTTTCTTGCTAGTAAAACAAAGTGTTAAATGCAATACTTTGTGTAGGGTCACAGTTTGGGCAGAGTGTCTGAAGGTGGAAAACAATATAAAATATGTTAAGCAGTGTGTCTTCTAACGCCAAGCCCTAGATCATCCTTAGTCTGTTAATCATGCCATGGGTATAAAACAGGTGAAGAGTCAAGAGAAATATTTTAGGGAGTTTTTGGAATGCTCTGACATTTCTCTCCTCCTTTATCAATAAGATAAAGATTCCAAGAGGACCACTGGCAAATCAGCTCCTTGGAATTTAGGGAATGTAGTGCTGTCACCTAAAATTGCTTGAATATCTAAAAATAAGAGATTGATGGTCAATATTGAGTGTCAACTTGATTGGGTTGAAGGATGCAAAGTATTGTTCCTGCGTGTGTCTGTGAGGTTGTTACCAAAGGAGATTAACATTTGAATCAGTGGACTGGGAATGGCAGACTCACCTTCAATCTGGGTGGGCACAATCTAATCAGCTGCCAGTGCAGCCAAAATAAAAACAGGCAGAAGAACATGGAAAGACTAGACCAGCTTAGCCTCCCAGCCTTTCTCCCATGCTGGACGCTTCTGGCCCTCAACATTGAACTCCAAGTTCTTTAGCTTTGGGATTCAGACTGGCTTCCTTGCTCTTCACCTTGCAGATGGCCTATTGTGGGACCTTACCTTGTGATTGTGATTGTCAATACTCCTTAATAAACTCCACTTTATAGATACATCTATTCTATTAGTTTTTTCCCTCTAGAGAACTCTAATACAGAGATTGCAACTAGAGCTGTCTCTGTTGGCAAGTATGGCAAAGAGAGGTACATGCATTACAAGTGAACTGCGTATCTCTGTGTACGAAGAGGGGTGTGTGTGTGTGTGTGTGTGTGTGTGCATGTGTGTGTGTGTATTCAGAGGAATATACAAATGAGACCTTTGTAGAGGTGAATTGCTGAATTGTCTTAAAATGAACCTTTTTCAAAACATGTCCTGGAGAGGCAAAAACGACCTCAATGTATGTGTGCACTTACTTTAAATGACAAGTTTAGTGGCTCTTGGCTTTCTTGCCTCCTTTGTCTTTAATGTGACATAATATTCTAGTAGGTCACTCACGTGCAATCATGGTGGGTTTCATGCTATAGGAAGACCACTGGCTGATTAGACAGTCAAAATCAGGTGCCTGAGGACGTAGAATCTATGATAAGGTAAGCACTTGGAGATTCCTAAATTCTAAGGAGAATTTTAGGAAAAAAATCCATGTAAGCAATTCAAGAAAAAAAAAAACGTACTGCCAGTATTGTTTTCACATTTAAGGGATACCAATATCAGATTTCAACATCATGGCCAGGTAAAACCATGTTTTTTCCTCTCTAGTTACCTTTTTCCCTATACCAACATGGAAGGTGTCAGAAATACTTGTAAGAAAGGTGGGCAGTAAGAAATGAGGCATAGAAAAAACATGATCACTCTCCACAATATTTCAGCCTTCCAAACCTGAATGAGGCTAAACCATAAAGGGGAAAGGCAAACTCTAAATTTTAAATTATGAGATTAGATTCGATATTTCTTTATTACCTAAGAGTCACTGAAAAGGCTTTTGGATTTGCCCAGGTTTTTATTTAAACATAAAGAAGAGTGAGTTAATAGAGTAAGTTTAATAGTGAGAAAGAAGAAAAAAAGTGAGCATTAACACAAATTTACCTTGTCAAGTGCATTATTCAATGAACCTGTTACATATAGAACAGCACTTGATCAATGAATGAATGAATAAACTAATACTTTAAAATATACAAGTTATTTTTTTGAAAACCAGATGTTGTTTAGCAACATCATAGGAAGAATGCAGCTTTAGAGACTACCATAATTAAAACTGGATCCAGCAAGCCTCTCTTTCAATCCTCTTGGTTTCTTCCTGGATAGTGGTTTTATTTACTTAGAGGCCATAACTTTACAATTTCATTTCCAATGAAGAAAAGGAACTCAGAAAGAAATTCCAAGGGAGGATTCTATTAACTTGGCTTTGGTCATGTGCCTATAGTAAGCAAATCACAATGGCGAAAAGGGATGATACATGTGGTGATAGGCAAAGCACCAGGAAATTTTTGGATGCAAATAGTGAAAGAGTATTGCTACTGCAAAAAGGGGCAAAAGAACATGATTCTGGAATTCCAAAGCATTAAAGCTCTGTTTCCTATGTCCTCCAAATTTATTATTTAAAAAATGAATTGCTGAAATGCTTCATTCCTTGGTGAAAGTGCTGACAAATAGGTTTATGAGTCTTGAGAACTGATCGTTTTTTGTCAGTGATTGTGATGACTGACAGCCACAGTTAACAAAGATCTTAGAGAAAACCAGACTAATAAATGTTATGAAACAGGCAGGCAAGTAACACTTTATAACAATGTTTTAGGCAAGGAAATGCAGTTCATTTCTTAGAAACTCTAATTAGTGATATGAGTGGCAAGTTCTTCAAGCAATACTCAGGAGTGGTTTGCTTATAAGATTACTTTATATATTTAAGCCTGAATAGTTTTGGGCTTTTCTTAAGAACACCATAAAAATTAAAAAATATTCAACATTAACATGGATAGCTACAGAGACAGTGAATTATGCAAAGAAAGAGAAATGAATTAGAAAACATTTGTGAATTAAAAATCACCATATAAATACTGATACTGTATTTTAAATGAAGATGCTGTTTTGAGGAAGGAAGCCATGGGCCTCAAGCCAAGCCATGCCTTAGTGCGACATTTAACAATGTGACTTTGGGCGGGTTACTTTACTATCGCTGAGACTCATTTTAGTCACCTCTCAAATGGGAAAACTGGATTTTGTCTTCTTGGGTCTTTTGAATCAAGGCACATAGCCCAGTATCTCCATTGAGACTCCCCTCACCAAGGAATGCCTGCTGAGTACAGACTATAAATTTGCAGCAAGTGTTGACCAATTCTTGAAAATGTTTACACTATAGTTTAAAAAATGGCAGTGACCCCCACCCCCCAGAGAGAATGCTTTTGATTAACATAAATTATCTCTTTGGTATATGGTAAAATTAGGAGAAAAAAGGAAGCTGCCATGCAGTTCTTGTAGAAGACACCACATGCTAAAACGGTTGCATGAAAAGTGTTCAGTTCTCTCAGTAATGCAAATGTTTGTCATAGAACAGAGCCAGGATCCAGATATTCAACCAGAGTTAAAACTTTGTATTCATATATTTCAGTACTATATAGAACTGTTGTTAACACATTTCTGTTCTCTCTTGGAGATAACTTTAGTTTTTCTTTGTCTTTTATTATTTTGGGGACTGACTGTTTTAATTTCAATCTGCAATGAATCATCGGCTAGCTCGTTTTCTGTCCAACCATAATGAATATTACAATGTAGTTTTGTAATCCTAACATTTGTTTCAAAAAATTATGGTTTAATTAACAAAGTTTGAATTTGGGGGCTTTGAAAAATTAATTTCAATGATAAAAATTTTATTCTAACACTTTGGAGAAAATAAAATTTGAAAATAAAATTGAAGCAGCTAGCATTTACATTTTTGGAACAGAGGTTATCCATGAAGGCTCAGTTTTGATGTCTCTGAATTGGTAAGTTAGTTTAACTTGGTTCTGTGGCTTAACCCAGAATCTGCTGCACACTATGCTAAGAGCTGTCTTAGAGTAATAGGCACTAGGTAACAAACCAACAAATCTCCCCCTAGTGAATAGGTTCTCTAAGAATGCTGTTTTGTTGCCATTTCATTATTCATACTGGTGATTTTCATCTATACTGAGAACACTGCAATTTTTTGATCATCAAATACTCAGCTACTAAGGTATCTCAGGAAAGATGCATAGACTGTGTACAGATAACTGCTTATTCACCAATATACTAAATCACTGTAACATGTTTCCTTCCCTCTCTTTCTTCTATCTTTTTTGCTAGAATTTCAAATCAATCAGACAATAGTTCAGTGTTAAATTGATGAGTACAACTGGTTTGACAGCCCAAATTTTTCGATGGTGCAAATAGAATACAGATCTGTGAAAATATAATTAGAGTTGCCACTGTAGTATTGGAATTGTTATTCAATTAGAAATTAGAAAACTGAGATTGTAGTTCTGTTTTATTATTAACAATATATGTAATAAGAGATGTGTAGTTTATTCTGTTGAGTTTTAATTTTCTTATCTATCAAGTGAAGAGTTGAGAGAGGTGATCTACAATGTGCCTTCACTTCCTACTGAATATTACATGTCTGCCCTGGCATAAAGAGGAATAGCCTGTACTTGCTTTAATTTAGATTTTGAATACATATTTTCCTTCCTCACACTCACCATTTATATATGATTTGCTGCATAAACAATTCAAAATGTCTGTAGAGTCTCATGACAAACATCTCAAGAATAAGTATTCTGAGGAGTGAGAGTAGAGTGAGGGCATAGAGGTAAATATATTCAAGCTATCCAAATGTGGAAAACCTAAATTGGTTGAATACTGATTTTGAATTTAACATCTTGGCTATGCATTGAAGATGAGTGAGAAATATTATTCTATCTGGGGCTATTTATACGCAAACAACTTTTTAAAAATATATAATTTAAATTTTTATAAATTATAAAACCCTTTAATTATAAAGTACCCACTTGTTTTATTCATATTGAGTCAATTAAAAATTTAATAAAGCACCACTTTTTAAATGTCTTTCATTTCTCATTTTAAAAAGTTGAAGAAAAAAAAATACATTTAAGCAAAAAAGTCTAAAATGAGAGAAAAAAGATCCAGAAAGAGGCAAATGAGAAAAATCCATAAAGTCTGATGTGGCTGATCATAAGAGAAACTGATTTTTCACACAGCTAAATATTAATTCACTGAGATAGTGCATTTTAAAGCATAGCTGAATGTCATTGCCCTTTGAAATGTCAATTTACCAATGTCCACAGTTCATCAACTGTATTAATCCTTAACCTTTGGAGGCCTTTAAGAAGCACAACTCAACAAAGAAAAAAAAATATCTTCTAGCGACATAGCACCCATGAAACTTCAACTATTATGGACCAAATTATGTATAAAAATATGAAATCAATCACATGTGTGTGCGTGTGTGTACGTGTGTGAGATGTGTGTGTACATACATAGTAGAATATCAAGGGAGATAAATGAAAACATTTACAGAAGTAATCCTTGGATAGAGAATTAGCAGTAACTTTCATAAGATGCTTATCCTTGTTTTTTTAACTTTCTAAAAGGAATATGAATTATATTTTTAAAATGATAATTTAGTAATCAATTAACAAATATATAAGTAGGAGTTATTTGAATATTTCCTGTGTATCTTCAGCAAGTGGACTCTAACCATCTGAAATAGTAAATATCCAATTTTAATGCACATCAGAATTACTCTAGAGCTTCAAAAAATTTCTATTGCCTAGGCTGCACTTCATACCAATTAAATTAGAAGCTCCGCAAATGAGACCTGGACATTGGTATTTTAACACAAATCCCTATCCAAGTGATTCCAACATTCAGCCAAATTTGAGACCCAGTGATGTAGAACACAGATAGATGACCTGGCCGCTTAGACTTTCTCTCAAGGACTCTGAATTACAGAGAGATACTAAATGATTTCTGAATTACAGAAAGATACTAAAATGGAATTTCATAGTCATATGCGTCTGGCTATGGCATCCTTAATTAAACTTTCTGTGACCTTCTTTTGGCTGACTTTTCAATAGCCTATCCTTCCTTGATTCATGTCTGTTTTCAAACCTAGTTTAGAAATGTTTATGTCAATCCGGTGAAGTACTTGATGTTCTTCCAATAAATTCCTTATTAGTGGAAGCTACTCAGTTGTTTGCAACCTAAACCAACAATTGCTATGTTTTTAATGAATTATTAAGGGAGAGTGTAATTGGAGCTGTATAAAAGAGAAAATAAGCAACTATATTGGTAAAATATTTACAAAGAAAAGAGGTAGACCAATACCGTTGAAAATAATTATATATATACTGGATATCATGTACATGACACTATGTTTTACATGTATTTTCTCCTTTATGTTCTCATCAACATTATAAGGTAATTTCTATAATTATTTCATGTTGTTAATGTACAAACTATATTTAATGAGTCCAAAATTGTGAAACTAAGTAGTTACTCAAAGCTTATTCTTTTAACTGTAATGTTATACTGCTTATTAATAGATATGATTGTAATGATGGTGGAAAGAGTATTGAGGTAAGATAGAGGTGACCAGAAAGTAATTACAAAGACAGGAGAGTCTTGAAATATATAAACTTTCATAAATGCATAGTCCTATGACATGATGTTAGCAGATTACTTACTACAATTGTGTTAATTATTAATAAAACCCCCTAAGATTCATAAAGTTGAATTGCTCATTCATGACCAAAAAATTAGAAGACACATAAACCTCTCTATGCAAGGTAAAAGAATACTATCTGTTTCTGCTTAATAAATTAATCATCTCATCATGTAACCATGAAATGGTATTCCACCTCTGATAAATGGTGGAATGATGTAAACATCTTAAAATCAGGATCTGCTTTTGATTCATCTTTGCACCCCTTATGACATCTGAATATTAAAGGGCTTATTCAGCTTTGATCCTTGGCTTTATAGATGCAAAATTCTTCTATGCATTTATAATTTCTACATATATTTAATAGAAATTGGCAATATTTAGAATGTTGAAAAACAAAGCCAAATGGAACAATTCCTTCCCTGAAAGAGTAGTCTCCAAAAGGAATTCGGGGTCCACATATTTAAAAAGTAGAAATAATGTTACTCTATTTAGGATAATTATTAAGTCAGTCATTTTGCCTCCAGTATCTGGCCAGGAAAACTACCAATTTTTTCTCTCTGCTCTTGATCTTTCCTCTGAACTTAAGAATTCAACTTCTGACTAACATCTCCATGTGAATGTTTAGACTTAAAACAGTAAAACCAAACTAATAGTTACTGCACTTAAACCTGCTCTGCTCTACTTTGTCATCACTTCCTCTGCTACTTACTTAGTACATTTTGCCATCCTCAGATTAGAACTACTGAAATGTCAATTGCAACTGATATTCTAATGTCCACTCTTATCCCACTAAATGCATTCTTCAAAAATAATCTAGAGTGAATATTTTAAAATTTAATTTTGATCATATTACCCTTTTCTCTGAACACTCCACTCAGTTCAGAATACATTTTTATTTTTAGTCTTCATTAAGGCCTTAAATAGTCTTGCTCTAACTTTTTGCTCTCTCTGTTATAGGTACACTAGATGATTACTTTTCTCCACATATCAAGTATGATTATACTTCAGAGTTTTTGGAGTTATAGTTTCTTCTGTCTAAAATGTTCTCCCAGATACCAAAGGACTTATGTTTTATTTCATTTAGTTTCTTTCTCCAGTAGACACCTTAGCAAACAGGTCTTTTCTATCCACCCTATTCAAAGTAAAATCAATACATTGCATACATGAAAAATTCTGTAGTACCATATTTAAATGCTAATTTATGCAAACCTCCTCCTCAGAACTGTACAGATAAGAAAATAAAATAAATTAGAATTTTTATTTCCCATGCAAACAGCATAAAAATAATTTAGAAAACTACAGATGTAATTTGTCTGACATATTTCATTCAGAAAAAATCCAAAACAAATGAAGAAAAGTTAAAAGATCCCAGAATCTCCGCAAAGTTGCTAGATTACAGGAAAAACAAGAGAATAAAATGCTTCAGCAAGTAAAAGCTCATACATAAAAACATACATCACCCAACTACAGAGTAGAAGGTAATGTTACACAGCACTCTGATATATGGTAAATATAATCAAGCAATTTTAGATTTTAAAAATTCTGAAAGACAAAAAATTAAATCACAGATTAAAAAATTAGAAAACTGACAACAGAAATCTGAAATGGGAGCTCATATTACTCAAAAAAGACCTTGAAGAATATTCCAGAATCTTCTAAAAAAATGCAGATTATATGACACCAAATGAAAGAAAAGCCATGACCAAGTGTACAAAGAAGAGAATATAGTTTGTGAATGGGATGATTATTATAAAACAAAAACAAAGAAGAAGGTAGAAAATGCTAATGAAAAAGGATCACACATATAAAAGAGGCAATAAATGACCAATATGTGTATAATTAAAACTTCTGAAGTGGAAAAACAAAACAATAAATTGAACTGTTATTTGAAACTTTAATTTTAGAAAACATTATTGAGATAAAATAATTTTCTTATCTAAATAGTTAATAATCCAGTTATGAAGCAGAAAAAAATTTCTCAAGCTTCAACATAATGAAAAAGATAAAGGAAAATGCAAATAACTCTCAAGTGTGCATCTAGTAAAAAAGAACAAGACATTAAAAAATGAGAAAACCAAATAAAACAAATAGAAATTCAATTTGGCCTCAGAAATTTTTTGTCAACACACAGAAAAAGAAAACAGCAAAGAAACACAATTAAGAACACCAAGGAGAAACACTGTAAGACAATTTCTTTCTATTCAGCCAAGTATCCATAAAGTATTAAGGCTACAATCAAACAGATTTAAATATGTGCAAATGCAGAAAATTTATGAAAAAAATTATTCCAACAAGCCTTTCTTGGAAGCTACTAAAAATAAGCTTCATTCAATCAAGAGTTTTTTAATAAAATTAACAAAATTATTTTAACAATTGACTGTGTTTATTTGTATACAAATTATTATTTATAGACGGAAATATTCAAATTCATCTAAAGAACTGAATCCATTTATGTGTTCAAAAATAGGGAGGATAAGAGTAGGACAATAATACATGAAACTTAATGCTCTGACAAATTAGAAATGACACCCTAAAAGTGGGCAGATATTGGAGATGAACACAGGAAAGCATAGTAAAAGTCTGGAAGTTTTCACAGGGAAAGGTGAAAGTCTAGTGATATAATTTATAACAGACAAATCAAATAATAGAAGCTGAAGTAAGCTAAAGGGAAATTAAAAACAGGGAAAGGAAAGGAAAGAAAGGGAAAGGGAAAGGGAGGGAAAGGGGAAGGAAAGGGAAGGGGAAGGGGAAAGGAAGAAGGGGAGGGAAGGGAAGGAGGGGAGGGAAGGAAAGGAGGGGAGGGAAGGGAAGAAGGGGAGGGAAGGAAAGGAGGGGAGGGAAGGGAAGAAGGGAAGGGAAGGAAAGGAAAGGAGGGAGGGAAGAAGGAAGGAAGGAAGGAAAATAAAATAAGTCTGTGAGGCAAAGATCATCACTGGATGATAAAAAGTTGCAAAAATTATGTGGACAAAATATCTGTACACTGCCAAAATATCACCTCACAAATTACTTGACAACTGCAAAGGGAAACTTTCATTTTTACAATAGAGAAATTTGGCAGAAAACACCTTAAACAAGTGATCCAATTTACCATCACTAATTGTAAAATTACTTAACTATATGTCCTGCTTGACGTAATGTAATATAAAACAAACACCTCATATAAAGTATTCCTGACCAAAGAACCTGAGTATAATCAAGGTATTATACCTAACTTCCATTTTAAAAGAAAGTCAGTAATATATAAAGAGAGATATATATTTATTTTTTGAAAGAAAGCAAAAGAGAGAAAAGAAGAAAGAAAGAAAGAGTGAAAGAAAAAAAAAGAATGTAAGAGAGAAAGAAAGAGGAAGAGAAAGAGGGAGAGAGAACAGGATTCTTGTTCTATTGCCCAGGCTAGAATGCAGTCTAAAAATGGGTATTAAAAACCTCTTTTATGCCAATAATTGT